>ML324907.1:0-110601 GCA_005239505.1 Nicotiana paniculata | reverse complement strand
GGGGATGGATTGGTTATCCCCATATCATGCTATCTTGGATTGTCATGCCAAGACGGTGACCTTTGCCTTACCGGATTTCCCCCGTTTGGAGTGGAAAGGAACTCTTGGTCATTCTACCCGCAGTGTTATTTCGTACGTGAAGGCTCGACGTATGGTCGAGAAGGGGTGTTTGGCTTATCTGGATTATGTGCGCGATTCCAGCGTTGAGGTTCCCTCTATTGATTCGGTGCCCGTGGTTCATGAGTTTCCTGAGGTCTTCCCTTCATACCTACCGGGGATGCCACCCGACAGGGACATTGATTTCTGCATTGATCTGGATCCGGGCACCCAGCGCATTTCTATTCCACCGTATCGCATGGCCCCACGAGAGTTGAAAGAGTTGAAGGAACAGTTGCAGGATTTTCTTGGGAAGGGTTTCATTAGGCCCAGCGTTTCTCCTTGGGGTGCTCCAATATTGTTTGTGAAGAAAAAGGATGGTTCAATGAGGATGTGCCTTGATTACCGGCAATTGAACAAAGTTACAATCAAGAATAAGTATCCACTTCCGAGGATTGGTGATTTTTTCAATCAACTTCAGGGTGCGAAGGTATTTTCAAAGATAGTCTTGATATCTGGCTACCATCAGTTGAGGATTAGGCCATCTGATGTCCCTAACACAGCTTTCCGCACTCGGTAAGGGCATTACGAGTTTTTAGTCATGTCGTTTGGGTTGACAAATGACCCAGCAGCTTTCATGGACTTGATGAACCGAGTGTTCAGGCCTTATTTGGACTCATTCGTGATAGTATTCATTGATGATATATTGATACACTCCCTCAGTCAGGAGGAGCACGAGCGGCATCTCAGAGTGGTTCTTCAAACTCTGAAGGACAGCCAGCTATATGCAAAGTTTTTGAAGTGTGAGTTCTGGTTGAGTTCAGTTGCATTCCTGGGTCATGTCGTATCAGCAGAGGGTATTCAGGTTAACTCGAAAAAGATTGAGGCAGTCAAGAACTGTCCTAGACCAGCATCAGCTACAGAGATTCGGAGTTTCTTGGGATTGGCAGGCTATTATCGTCGGTTCATGGAGGGGTTCTCATCTATTGCAGCCCCGATGACCAGGTTGACCCAGAAGGGTGCCTAGTTCAGATGTTCAGACGAGTGTGAGGCAAGCTTCCAGAGGCTCAAGACAGCTCTGACTACGGCACCGGTATTGGTTTTGCCCACAGGTTCAGGGCCTTATACAATCTATTGCGATGCTTCCCGTATTGGTCTTGGTGTAGTGTTGATGCAGGATGGCAAGGTCATTGCTTATGCTTCAAGGCAGTTGAAGATTCTTGAGAAGATTTATCCAGTGCATGATTTGGAGTTGGCAGCCATTGTCCATGCCTTGAAGATTTTGAGGCACTATCTGTATGGCATGGCGTGTGAGGTGTTCACGGATCATAAGAGTCTTCAGTACTTGTTCAAGCAAAAGGAGTTGAATTTGAGGCAGAGAAGGTGGTTAGAGTTGTTGAAGGATTATGACATTACCATCTTATATCACCCGGGGAAGGCCAATGTGGTGGCCGATGCTTTGAGTAGGAAGTCAGCTAGCATGGGCAGTCTTGCTTTTATTCCGGTCAGTCAGAGGCCGCTTGCTTTGGATGTTCAGGCTTTGGCCAATCGATTTGTGAGGTTGGATATTTCTGAGCCTAGTCGAGTGTTGTCTTGTACGATCGCTCGTTCTTCATTATTGGAGCGTATCCGTGATCGGAAATTTGATGATCTCCATTTGTGTGTCCTTAGAGACACGGTGCAGCGCGGAGGCGCCAAGCAGGTGACCTTAGAAGATGATGGTGTTTTGAGATTGCAGGGGCGAGTTTGTGTGCCCAATGTTGATGGGATTCGAGAGTAGATTTTAGTGGAGGCCCATAGTTCCCGGTACTCTACTCATCCGGGCGCCGCGAAGATGTATCAGGATTTGCGGCAGCATTATTGGTGGTGTAGAATGAAGAAGGATATTGTGGCATATGTGGCGTGATGTTTGAATTGTCAGCAGGTTAAGTATGAACATTAGAGGCCTGGTGGTTTATTTTAGAGGATTGAGCTTCCCGAGTGGAAGTGGGAAAGGATCACTATGGACTTCGTTACTGGACTTCCGTTGACCCGGAAGAAGTTCAATGCAGTTTGGGTCATTGTTGATAGGCTGACCAAGTGAGCACATTTCATTCTTGTGGCAGTTTCCTATTCATTTGAGAGGTTAGCTGAGATCTATGTCCGGGAGATTGTTCTCCTTCATGGTGTGCTGGTATCTATCATTTCGGTCCGGGGCGCACAGCTTACCTCGCGTTTCTGGAGAGCAGTTCAGCGAGAGTTAGGCACCCAGGCTGAGTTGATCACAACATTTCATCCCCAGACGGATGGACAGTCCGAGCGGACTATTCAGATATTGGAGGATATGCTCTGAGCTTGTGTTATTGACCTTGGAGGATCATGGGATCAGTTCTTGCCTTTAGCAGAGTTTGCCTATAACAACAGCTACCAGTCGAGTATCCAGATGGCTCCTTTTGAGGCTTTATGTGGTAGGCGGTGTCGATCTCCGGTTGGATGGTTTGAGCCGGGAGAGGTTCAGTTGTTGGGTACAGATTTGGTTCAGGAGGCCTTGGACAATGTCAGGATCATTCAGGATAGGCTTCGTACAGCTCAGTCCAGGCAAAAGAGTTATGCAGATCGCAAGGTTTGAGATGTGGCTTTCATGGTTGGTGAGCGAGTATTGCTCCGAGTGTCGCCTATGAAGGGCGTGATGAGATTTGGGAAGGGGCAAGCTTAGCCCTAGGTTCATTGGTCCGTTTGAGATTCTTGATCGAGTGGGAGAGGTGGCTTATAGACTTGCATTGCCACCTAGATTATCAACCGTACATCTAGTTTTTCATGTGTCCATGCTTCGGATTTATCACGGCGATCCAGCCCACGTGTTAGATTTCAGCACCGTCCAGTTGGACAAGGACTTATCTTATGAGGAGGAGCCGGTAGCTATTCTAGACTGGCAGATTCGTCAAATGAGATCCAAGAGTTTCCCTTCTGTTCGTGTTCAGTGGAGAGGTCATCCTCCTGAGGCATCGACCTAGGAGTCTGAGTCTAATATGCAGAGACGTTACCCTCATTTATTCCCTGACTCAGGTAGTTCCTTCTTCTGTCCGTTAGAGGACGAACGATTGTTTTAGAGGTGGAGAATGTGACAACCCAAAGAGGTCATCACCTATTTTATTACCTAATCCATACTTCTGAGGCCTTGAAAACCTCATTTGTAGTTGCCTCGATTTGCATGCACAGTCTGGGCGCGTAGCCGGACTGTTTAAATATGAAATTCCGTATAAAAAATGCTACGATTTGATATTAAAATGAATAAATTTGACTTCGGTAAACATTTTGGGTAAACAGACCCGGACCCATGATTTGACGGTCCTGGAGGGTCCGTAGGAAAATATGCGACTTAGGCGTATGCCCGGAATCGAATTTCGAGGTCCCAAGCCCGAGAAATGAATTTTTGAGTAAAATTGTTTTCTAAAAATATTTAAGGAAATTGAAAATGAAATCTGATTAGAAAGTGATGGTATCGGGTTCGTATTTTGGTTCTGGCGCCCGGTACAGGTAATATATATGGTGTATGTACTTTTTTTGAAGTTTGGTTGAAATCAGATTTCGTTTGACGGGTTTCGGACTTAAAATGGAAAATTTGATGTTTTATGAAATTTGATAGAATTCATGGATTTTGAGGCCTAATTCGATGTATATGATGTTGTATTGGCGATTTGATCGCACGAATAAGTTCATAGGATGTTGTGGGAGTTATTTGTGAAATTTGGTATCATTTCGAGTTGTATAGGTTAGTTCGGCACGTTGTTAGCGAAGTTTAGAAACCTTAAAATTCCTAAGTTTGGTTCTTGAGGATTGGGGGTGTGATTTCGAGTTTTAGCGTTGTTTTGAGTGATCTGAAGGCTCGAGCGAGTCCGTAATATGATTTGGGACTCGTTGGTATATTTGGACTAGGGCTCGGGTGGGCCCAGGTGCCTTCCGGGCACCTAACGAGGCTAAAAACCAGCAAACAAGGCTGTTGGTGCACCTGCTCTGGTGTGACCGCATGTGAGGTTGCTTAGCATCACAGGTGCGAGACCGCAAGTGCAGTCCCAGGCATCGCAGGTGCGATCACCAGTGGCCTGGCCAGCCATCGCAGGTGCGAGACCACAGGTGCGATCTCCACTTCACAGGTGCGATCCCAGACCCCCTAGCCCAATTCGGCAGGTGCGAGATTCTTCTCGCAAGTGCGAGACCGCGGGTGGGTTCCCCAGAGCCGCAAGTGCGGGATCACTGTTCAGGCAGTGAGTTTTAAATATGGGTTTTAAACCCATTTTTCTCATTTTCCATCTTCTTCCTTAGGCGATTTCCTCCTTTTTTAAGAGCTATCAACCATGTCTCATAAGGTAAGTGAATTCCACCCGGAAATTAGTTACATGCATGCATCCTAACCTATTAACTACATAAACTAGTGCAAAAATTCAAGAAATTGGGTAGTAACCTAGAACTTGTGATCACTTTAGAATTTTCTGTGAATTAGCCATGAAATCAAGTAAAAATCGTATATTTATGATCCTTAGGCTTTGGGTGAGTGTTCCCTTCAAGAATTTCAAGAATCCGAGCGAGCGGGCCCGAGGTCGAATTTTGATAATTTTGGAAGAATTCGAGGAAATGGATAATTAGGCTATGTAATTGAATCATTGAATCCTTATTGATATACTTGAGTTGATTATGTCTACATACTACCGTTCCGGAGTCGAATTCTGAAGGAAAGGCGGTGTTAGAGGGTTGATTGTTATACTTTGGACCCGAGGTAAGTGTTTGGTCTAACCTTAGCTTGAGGAATAGGAGTTGAGCATTATTTTCTATTTGCTAATTGTCAAATATGATGTATAGTCATGGTGACGAGTATCTATACATTGGTGTCTAGCATGACCGTGAGTCGCTATATTGTGAATATTCTGACTTTGTTGTAATTTCTATGCCTAATTGAGGATTTCCATACTTCGTAAAGGGTATGTGAAGGGAACTGTAATATTTAAACATCTTTGGAGCATTGGATCAAATTAATATATGAGATAATTACATCTTTGGAGCATTGGCTCAAATTGTAAAACGAATAATGAAAAGATATGAGATAATTTCATCCTTGGAGCATTGGCTCAAATTGTGAAACGAATAATGAAGGAATATGAGATAATTACATCCTTTGGAGCATTGGCTCGAGTAATAGAATAAATTATGGAAATGAAAGTGAAAGAAAGAGAAAGAGTTATTGAAATGTACCCTTGTCGGGTCATCGTTGTATAGTTCCCTTCCCGGGATTTAATTGTTTAATTGATGTTCCCTTGCTGGGATTTCTATTTTTAATCTGTTTATTTCTTTGCCCTTGTTTGTGATTGCTGTTTGGGTGAGGAAGAGTGTTAAAGCACGAGGGGTGATGTCGTGCCATGTTTATATTTATTATGCACGAAAGGACATTCTGTGCCATGTTTATATTTGTTATGCACGAGGGGACATTCCATGCCATGTTTATATTTATTCTGCACGAGGGGACATTTTGTGCCATGTTTATATTTATTATGCACGAGGGGACATTCCGTGCCATGTTTATATTTATTATGCATGAGGGGATATTTCGTGCCATGTTTATAGTAATTATGCACGAGAGGACATTCCGTGCCATGCTTATATTGATTATGCACGAGGGGACATTTCGTGCCATGTTTTATATTATTATTATGCACGAGGGGACATGCCGTGCCGCATATTTCACTGTTTAATGTGTGTTGTCATTTCCCATTATTATTTTTCAGATATTTTAGACTGTTGTTTTCGTTTCTGTCATTTCAGTATTGGTTATCTCTTACCCCTTGCATGTTCTACCTGTAATTGTATTCTTGTTTAGTTTCTGCTATACTATTCAACTGCACAGGTACATTTTGTTGTTGTATCTTAGCCGCGTCACTACTTCGCCGAAGTTAGGCTCGGCACTTACTCAATACATGGGGTCGGTTGTACTGATGCTACACCTGCACTTCTTTATGTTGTGCAGATTACGCAGCCGGAACCGGAGGACATCATTAGTGGGAGTGTCTTCCAGCTTGTTCTAGAGGCTTCAAGGTATACCCGTTGGCGTTCGTGGGCCTTGGCGTCTCTTCCATCCTTATGTATTCGTTTCTGTCTTATTTTTCCTCTAGTTTCAAAGACAGTCATGTATTTCCTTTCAGACTTGTATTTAGCACTCTTGTAGTCAGTTCGTGAGTTTGTGACTCTAGGTTTGGGAAAAGTTATGTGTCGATGTATTATGTTGTCGTTACTTAGCTTGAAACCATATTTATTTGCGCTGTTAAATTTTTGAACCATTTTAGTTTATCCTGTTAAATTGATGTTAATATGCTAGATTATCTATACATGTTGGCTTGTCTAGTGGGTTCAACGTTAGATGCCATCACGGCTCGATGGTGGGATTTCGGTGCGTGACAATAGTCCTTCTCATGGGGATTCAACTAGCATGATGCATAGGTAATCACCCTACCTTCCTATATCAACACACAACCAAGAACAACACGTAAAACATCACAATAAACATTATACATCCCATATCCTGAAGGCAATACTAACATAAGAGCTATAGTCAAAGAAATCTTGAGCATCTGAAAGCTCACCTCAAACTCGACCGACCATCTGAATGGAGCACCCTTCTGAGTCTTTGTCAATGGAGTTGCAATAGATGAGAATCCCTCTGCAAAGAAATGATAGAAGCCTGCCAAACCTTAGAAACTCCTGATCTTTGTAGCGGTAAGAGGTATGGGCCAACTCTGATCTACCTCAATCTTCTTTTGGTCCACTTTAATCCCATCACTACACACCACATGACCCAAGAATGCCACTGAATCCAACCAAAACTCACACTTGGAGAACTTAGAATACAATTTCCTCTCCCTCAAAGTCTGAAGCACATTCCTCAAATGTTGCTCGTGATCCTCCCTACTACGGGAATATACCAATATATCATCAATCAATAGTACAGAGGAATCCAAATAAGGCTAAAACACATTATTCAACGGATGCATGAAAGTTGTTGGGGCATTGGTCAAACCAAAAGACATCACTAAAAACTCATAATGCACATAACGAGTCTTGAAAGATATCTTAGGGATATTCGAAGCCCTGATCTTCAAATGGTGATACCCCGATCTCAAGTAACTCTTTGAGAATAGCCTAGCGCCCTTAAGCTAATCAAATAAATCATCAATGCGTGGCAGTGGATACTTGTTCTTGATGGTAACCTTGTTAAACTGGCTTTAGTCAATAAAAAACCCCATATTCTTCTTTAGAAACAACATTGGCACACTGCAAGGTGAAACATTAGACATGATGAACCCCTTTATCCAGCAGCTCTTGCAACAGTTCCTTTTATTCCTTCAACACAGCTGGAGCTATATGTTACGGAGGAATAGAGATAGGTTGAATGCCTAGTGCCAAATTAATGCAAAAAATCAATATTCCTATCGGATGGCATGCATGGTAGGTCTGCAGAAAACACATCAGGAGACTCTCTCATTAATTAAATAGACTCAATAGTAAAGTATCAACACTAATATCACGGATAAAGTAGATACACCAAAAACACCTTCTTAACCATCTGTTCAGCCTCCAAAAATGAGATCACTCTGCTAGGAGTATGGCCAAGAGAACCCCTCCATTTAGCATAGCCAACATTATAGTCTTAGTGTGGCAATCAGAGTAACATGGTACGGAGATAACCAGTCCATACCCATGTTCAAATAAAATCCTACTATATCTAACAATAGCAAGTCTACTCTCATCTCAAACCCACATATTGTGACCACAGAGCATCGATAAACTCGATCTACAATAATGGAATCCCCAACTAGTATAGACACATGAACAGCGGTAGCAAGCAAATTACGTGGCATATTCATATAAAAAGCAAAGTATGATGACACATATGAATAAGTAGATCTAGGATCAAATGATACTGAAGCATCTCTGTGGAACACAAACAATACCAGTAATAACTGCATCAAAAGCGACAGCATCGGTCCTCCCAGGGAACGCATATATTCTTGCCTAACTTCTACCAGACTGAGCTCCAACTGTAGGACGACCTTGTCCTATATGACCTACACCGCAAACTACCTGAGCGGGTGTTGTAGTAACCGGCACGAGAATCATAGTCTGACCTACCTGCTATCCTAAACCTCTATGAAGATGAGTGCATTATTTCTTAATGTGCCCCAAGTATCCACATGCATAGAAACCTCTGACCAGATATGACTTGTCATGCCCCAAAACCGAGAGACGAGACCGGCGCCCAACCAGATGAACCCGGTCAAGCGGACCTGGATTGCCTTTCCTACCCAACGCATTTCCCTGTGTTCATAATGTAAATTTTATAAGTGAAACAGCAAACTAGAATCAAGCATGCGTTTACAACATAAATTACTTTCTTCTTTTAACATTTTCAACATTAGATCTTACCAAAACATACATACTAAGTATAACATTTCTGATACGGGACCACGGTTACGAGTAAGTACAACAACTACCCAAAATATGTTTACAACCCATATAGTGTCTACGGAACCTCTAAGAGTTCGGAGAAGAATACATAGACTTGCCGGTAACAAGGCCCCGGCTATACCTCAAAAGGAATGACATAAACAAAATGAGTCAACATGATTTTCAAACATCCCCGAGAGGAAGTAGGGTTCACCAAGACTTCTGAAGAGATGGAAGGAAAGTCACCACTATCGGCGATCAGCGCTACCTACTACAGAACCACCTACATCCATTTAAAAGATGTAGCGCCCCCAGAAAAAGGGACGTTAGTACCATTGAATAGAACTAGCATGTATGAACAAACCTACTCTACATAGGATAAACATCAACAGTCAACACAAATAGAGGCATCATACAACAATACACCGAAGCAAGGAAAAACACAAACAAGAGTTACCACATCCCTCATCCCGTTTTGCCATCTTTTGGTTAATGTACTTATAAGTTCATCTTGTCATTATTATTACTAATCCACCATGTCGTTGTCACACGGAGTTGCCCGATCGGCTAAGCCATCCTAGGTGAGGTCCCAATTTCAATTACATCACATATAACCACCGTGGCTTGTTCTCACGGAGTCCGATCTCTGCCCGAATCGGCTAGGCTATCACCGTGGCTTGTGCAAAGTACACGGAGTCCGATCTCTGCCCGATCGGCTAGGCCATCTCAACTGTAAATAGTGAGGACAATAATCATCATCAAATCATAATCATATCACAATATCAAGTCATCCATGTGTACGACATGGACTCCGATCCTAGCCAAACCGGATATGTCTTCTCACCCCTTGGACATTCTCCTGGTACAATTATGGGTGTTTTATATCACTTACATCATTTTTAACCTTTTTGATTGTTCTTTGATTCGTCTTTCATATCATTAGAATCCTTTGATTCACACTTCACAACAATTCATCCTTTAATCCATATTCCATAACCATCCATTCCATTAATTCGTCTTCCACAACAACTCAACCTCATGTTTCGCATTTCACATCATTACCATCTCTTTACACACATTTCATATCATAGCAACTTTCGATTCATATTTCGTACCATTCTAGTCTTTCATAATTACCATACCCATCATATGCAAGGATAACACACATAGTAGAAGAAGGAGTATAATGATCACAACTCATATACTCAAGTAGCACAATGATATGGTTTTAGCATGGAATGACATAGAAGCAAAGATTCCTCAATTAGGCACATAGAATACATAAATTCCATAGATATCCGACAAGAGAATCATACCCCGAAAGTGAGCACAATGGGTTTATCCTAGGAGGATTAGAGTTAGCCATACATACCTCGAGTTGGAATTTCTCTATAATTTCTATCCAAAATCACCGGATCTTCTAACGCCTTCAATCTAATTTATAATGTGACACATTCAAACTTAGAGTTAAGAACCTTGAACTCATTTGGGCATTTTATCAACTACTATGTGGTCCTTTAGATGAACTAACCCCTTTTTAGTGAAAGATTGCCCTAACTTACTTCCCGTTTCTAGATTATGGTATATTATTCACATGCATGCAAGGTCTTAACTCTCATCTTCAAGAACCAACCTATGTGTGTTCTATTCTAACTAAAATCTGAAAATTTGGGGAAATGAGGTGAAGACTTACCTCTTATGGTGAAGAAGATGAAGACTACTCGATTAGTTCTAGGCCTGAGTAGATATGGAGGATCAACTTGGGGAAGATGCGGACTTCTCTCACTAGAACCCACTCTCACTTCTCTCTATTTTGTTCAGAAAATCATTAAAATGGAAGGGGGCAAGTGTTTTAATGAACTGGGGGTCAAGTATAAAAATCAGAATTTTAAAAGTCCCGAAGCGGGAATGCGGTCAGGAATCCAATCGCATTCCTGATATGCGGTCCGCATTCCTGTCGCATAAATGGCCCTCAAATGGGCCAAAAAGAAACCGGATTGCCTAGGTATGCGGTCTGCATACCTATTATGCGATCGCATAGTGTGTCACATAACCTCCTCTGCAAAAATAGAGGTGCAAGAATGCGACAGGTATGCGGTCCGCATTCCCAAAATACGATCGCATCTTGGGCGGCATAGTTGTCCTCAAATTGGACAACAAACTGTCCATGTATGCGACCACTATGCGGTCCGCATACCTATTATGCGATCGCATAGTGCGTCGCATAACAGGACAACTCTGGAAAATTTTATCTTTTAAGTCCCGGGGTACTTTTTACTCCAAAAAGGGTCTGTTTTAAGAATTTCTACAGTTAAAACAACACGAGGACCTATTTAGGCAATATATTTTTTTTGCCATGAAATTTTACGAGTCTTTACATTCTCCCCCACTTAAAATCATTCGTCCTCGAATGAGGATCGGGGAATCACTAGAGTAGGAAAAACACAAAATAAACCAACCCTAAAATTTTCACTAACTCCAATAATTTCTGGAAATTTCGCCAGAGTTTCCTTTGAATATAGGCCTATCCACCTGTCAGAGAGCCCCCGAAATACATGTTTAACCAATTCCACACATTACCACCCACTCCATCAACTCGCATATAATTAGGTTACCTCGACAAGTCGTATGCAATTCAATTACTTCAACATGCTATACCTATTTCAGTTAACACCACAAACTTGCATATCATTCAACTATCACAGGAATTGCACACAATTTATCTTAATTCAAGGAGTTGCACATTACCTAAATAATTACAACATACACAAATATGGCACAACTTGAGAAGTTACAATAGTAGGGCAATTAGGGGGGGATATGGGGTGCCTTTGCACAAAATTTGACACAATATATAATTGTTTAGGAAAGACTTTTCAAACCATTACCGGACTTATTCAAACAAATGGGGATATTTCTCTTTCATTTCATTTTCTTCTTCCCATGTGGCTTCCTCGACTTGTTGACTTCGCCATAACACTTTAACATAAGCAATCTCTTTGTTCCTCAATCTACGGACTTGCCTATCAATAATAGCAACTGGAACCTCTTCATATGAAAATCCTTCATTAATTCCAACCGTCTCAACAGGCACAATGGCGGATGGATCCCCAATCACCTTCTTCAACATGGACACATGAAACACCGAGTGCACTAATGACATTTCAGGGGCAATTCCAGTCTATAAGCCACCTGTCCTATCCTCTGGGTAATACTATACAGTCCGACATACCGTGGGCTCAACTTCCCCTTCTTTCCAAACCGCATGACTCCCTTCATGGGAGATACCTTCAAGATACCCAATCATCTACTTGAAACTCCAAATCCCTATGACGAACGTCCAAATAAGATTTCTGACGACTCTGAGCAGTTTTCATCCTCTCCTGAATGACTATAACCTTTTCCATAGCCTGATGCACGAGATCTGGCCCTAGCAATTCTGCTTCACCAACTTTAAACCATCCAATCGGAGACCTACACCTTCTTACGTACAATGACTCAAATGGGGCCATCTAAATACTAGTGTGGAAGTTGTTATTGTAAGCAAACTCTATAAGTGGCAAGTGATCATCCCATCTACCCTTGAAATCTAAAACGCAAGCTCGTAACATATCTTCCAGCATTTTAATAGTCCGCTCCGCTTGACCGTCCATCTGCGGGTGGAAAGTTGCGCTAAGATTTACATGAGTACCCAAATCTTGCTGAAATTTCCTCCAAAAGTTAGCTATGAACTGGGCCCCTCGATTTTAGATAATAGAAACTGGAGTTCCATGGAGTCTGACTATTTCCTTTATATACAACTAAGCGTAATGTTCTGCAATATCGGTGGACTTGACTGGAAAGAAGTGAGCTGATTTCGTGAGTCGATCCATTATTACCCAAATTGAGTCGAACTTGTGCTGAGTGCGGGGTAACCCTACCACAAAGTCCATATTGACCATGGACCATTTCCACGTTGGTATTTCTGTAAGCTTCATCAACCCACCGGGCCTCTGATGCTCGGCCTTCACCTGCTGACAATTCGAACACCTAGCCACAAAGTCCGCCACACCCCTCTTCATAACATTACACCAATAAATCTCTTTGAGATCATGATACATCTTCGTAGAACCTGGGTGTAGTGAATACCTGGTATTGTGAGCCTCTGCCATTACCCTTTCCCGAAGATCATCCACGTCTGGAACACATAGCCTCCCTTGGCACCGCAAAACACCGTCATCATTGCCAAGCATAAATGTCGAGGTCTTGTGATTCAGGATTGCCTCTCTCAACTGTACCAATGCTAGATCTCTGAATTGCTTTTCCTTGATTTCCGTTACAAGTGAAGATTCTGCTCCATTATGCACCACGACATCCCCTTCGTCTGAGGTCGAAAGATAGACCCCCAAACTAGCCAACTGATAAACCTCTCGAGCCGAAGACCTATGATCTGCTTCCAAATGAGGCAAGCTACACATGGACTTCTGACTAAGGGCGTCGGCCACCACATTTGCTTTCCCCGGATGGTACAAAATATTCATATCATAATCCTTGAGCAACTCAAACCATATTCGCTGCCTTAAGTTTAACTCCTTCTGCTTGAATAAGTGTTGAAGACTCTTGTGATCCATGAAAACGTCCACATGGACCCCATAAAGATAATGCCGCCATATTTTTAATGCAAACACAACTGCCGCGAGCTCCAAATCATGCGTCGGATAATTTTTCTCGTGATTCTTGAGTTTCCTAGAAGCATACGCTATATCCTTCCCGCACTGCATCAACACACACACCAAACCAACCCTTGAAGCATCACAATAAACCACAAATCCCTCTGTACCTTCTGGCAAGGTCAACACCAGCGCCGAAGTCAATCTTGATTTCAATTCCTGGAAACTCCTTTCACAAGCATCGGACCACTGGAATTTAACCGCTTTCTACGTCAGCTTAGTCAGTGGGGAGGCGAGGGTAGAGAATCCCTCCACGAACCTCCGATAATATCCAACCAAACCTAATAAACTGTGAATCTCTGTCGGGTTCGTTGGTCTAGGCCAATCCTTTACCGCTACAATCTTTTGTGGATCAACCCGAATCCCTTCCCTGGAAACAACATGGCCCAAAAAGGTGACTTATTCTAGCCAAAGCTCACATTTTGAAAACTTTGCGTACAACTGGTGCTGATGAAGAGTCTGCAGAACTTCCCTAAGGTGATTAGCATGATCTTCCTGACTTCGTGAATAAACAAAAATATTGTCAATGAAGACAATCACAAAGGAGTCAAGAAATGGTTTGAAAACCCGATTCATAAGATCCATAAAAGTTGATGGAGCGTTGGTTAGCCCAAAAGACATTACCAAGAATTCGAAGTGCCCATAACGAGTACTTAAGACAGTCTTAGGAATATCCTACTCCCTGATCTTTAACTGATGATACCCGGACCGTAAATCAATCTTTGAGAAGAATCTAGCACCTTGCAATTGGTCGAACAAATCATCTATACGAGGCAATGGGTACTTGTTTTTTATGGTGACCTTGTTGAGCTGCCGATAATCAATACACATCTGAAGCGATCCATCCTTCTTTCTGAAAAAAAGAACCGGTGTGCCCCAAGGCGACACACTAGGACTAATGAAACCCTTTTCTAATAGATCCTTCAGTTGCTCTTTTAACTCTCTCAATTCTGTCGGCGCCATTCAGTAGGGTGGAATAGATATTGGCTGCGTATCTGGCAATACATCAATCCCAAAATCAATCTCTCTATCAGGTGGGATCCCGGGAAGCTCATCCAAAAAAACCTCAAGAAACTCATTCACAACAGGCACGGATTCGGGAGGAGGCACATCTGAAGTGGTGTCCGCAACCCGGACCAAGTGGTAGATACACCCCTTCCTGATCATCTTCGAGGCCTTAAGGTAGGAAATAAACCTGCCTCTTGGCACAACATCTTTCCCAATCATTCAATAAATGGTTCCTTAGGAAACTCGAGCCTCATAATTCTGGCTCGGCAGTCGAGTTTAGAAAAGCACGAGTAGAGCCAATCCATCCCCATAATCACATCAAAATCTACCATTCCTAGCTCAATAAGATCAGACATGGTATCCCGACCACACACCGTGACAACACAATTCTTATAGACTCGCACGACCGTAATAGAATCACCAACCGGAGTCTACAAGGAGAACGACTCATGAAGCTGTTCGGTTTCTATCCCAAAACTTGAATCAATAAATGGAGTAACATATGACAAAGAAGATCAGGGATCAATAAGAGCATAAACATCATGTTTTTGAATAGTCAGAATACCTGTGACAACATCTGGAGAAGCCTCCGCACTCTGGCGACCACTCAAAGCATCGAATCGACTGGGTCCTCCCTGACCTCGGGCACCACCCCTGGCTGCACCACGCCCTGCTGGTGCTGAAGGGCCTCGGGATGGTGGGTGTGCTGAAGATGTAGCAGCTGAAGAACTAGATGGCTAGGCGACACCCCATCCTGCACCCTAGATGAATGAACGACAGTCTCTATGAATATGACCCCTCACCCCACAACCATAGCATACTGGCCGATCCAGATTACAGGGTCCGGTATGAAACCTCTCGCAGTTGGGGCATGGGCCCCTTTGCTGCTGCTGGAATCTCCCACCTTTAAGGCATGGCTGATGGAACCCCCTACCGCTAAAACTGGCCCCAAAACGACCTCCCTGCTGATGATGATGGTGACGCCCTGGTGGCAGGGCACTAGCTGATGACTGAGCATGAGACTAGGATGGTCCTGATGACCCTCTCCCAGGAACTTGTCTCCCTCCTCCAAAAGAACCCTTATGGTTGCCCGCCGATCGGGTTCTATTGCTACCCTCTCTCCCCATTCTTATCTTAAATTTTTGAGCCTTCGTAGCCTGGGAAAATCCTATAATCTTCCCATAGTTCATATCTGAATGTAGAGCAGCTGTAGCAGCTTCATTAATAACCAAGGGATCAAGGCCCTGAACAACCCGGCGAATTCTGGCCTCCATAGTCGGCATGATGTGGACAGCATACTTGGACAAGCGCACAAACTCCATATGATACTCCCACACACTCTTATTTCCCTACTTGAGGACCTCAAACTCTGTAGCGCGGGATGCCATAGTCTCGGCAGGCAAGAAATGATCCATGAAAGCACCTACAAACTCATCCCACTTTGCCGGAGGGCTCCCCTCCACACAGGAATCCTCCCGCATCTCAAACCACGATTATGTTGCTTCCCTCAAATGATAGGAAGCTAACCCAACCCCCTCTTTCTATGTAGCCTCATAAAACGAAGAGTCGTGTACATCTCATCTATAAAATCTTGAGGGTCAGCCTCTGGGTCGGTTCCTGTGAACTCTGGAGGGGCTAACCGCAGAAACTGGTTGACCAAGGAACCTGAAGAATCCCCTTGCTCACCAGAGGACGTAGGGGAAACACTTGATCTTTGGTCCTGGGAGGCCACTAGCTGAGTCAACATCTGTATAACTCCCCTGAGGTCCCCATCAGAAATACCAGGACCGGAAGCTGGGACTGAGGAAGGACCAGGAACATCAGCGGGAGGGACTGTAGCACCCTCCGCTGGAGCAGGAATAGGAATAGCATGGCCTGGGATGGAAGAGTCAGGCAGATTCAGGGTCGGGGAATCATTCTCACCCGTACCATCAAATAAGAAATTTACGACCACTCCTGGGATGGCATTGACTTCTAGGCCGAGTCGGGCTCTCTTCTTGGGTGCCATTTACTGAAAATTGGAACAATGCACGAATTAGATATAGACAACCTCACCTTCAACCACATTGCGCGATACAGAATAAAAATAAAGGGTATTTTTCCTAAATGTCCATGCAACCCCCTAATTATAGATGTGGTCGACAACACACTGATAAGAAAGGCTCTACTAGACACGGCTCCGAGACATCCTAGGACACTTTTAAAACCTTAGGCTCTAATACCAAGTTTGTCACGCCCCAAAATAGAGGGACGAGACCGGCGCACAACTGGATGAGCCCGGTCAAGCGGAGCTGGATTTCCTGTCCTACCCAATGCATATCCCCGTGTTCATAATGTATATTTTATAAGTGAAACAGCAAAATAGAATCAAGCATCCGTTTACAACATAAATCCCTTTCTTCTTTTAACATTTTCAACATTAGATCTTACCAAAACATACATATTAAGTACAACATTTCTGATACGGGACCACGATTACGAGTAAGTACAACAACTACCCAAAATAGGTTTACAACCCACATAGAGTCTATGGAGCCTCTAAGAGTACGGAGAAGAATACATAGACTTGCCGGTAACAAGGCCCCAGCTATACCTCAAAAGGAATGACATAAATAAAATGAGTCAACATGATTTACACATAGCCCCAAGAGGAAGTGGGTCTCACCAAGACTGCTGAAGATATGGAAGAAAAGGCACCACTATCGGCGATCAGCGCTACCTGCTAGAGAACCACCTACATCCATTTAAAAGATGTAGCGCCCCCGGCAAAAGGGACATTAGTACCATTAAATCGCACTAGCATGTATGAACAAACCTACTCTAGATAGGATAAACATCAACAGTCAACACAAATAGAGGCATCATACAACAATACACCGAGGCAAGGAAAAACACAAACAAGAGTTACCACATCCCTCATCCCGTTTTGCCATCTTTTGGTTAATGTACTTTTAAGTTCATCTTGTCATTATTATTAATGATCCATCGTGTCGTTGTCACGCGGAGTCCGATCTCTGCCCGATCGGCTAAGCCATCCTAGGGGAGGTCCCAATTTCAATTACATCACATATAACCACCGTGGCTTGTTCTCACGGAGTCCGAGCTCTGCCCGAATCGGCTAGGCTAACACTGTGGCTTGTGCATAGCACACGAAGTCCGATCTCTGCCTGATCGGCTAGGCCATATCAACTGTAAATAGTGAGGACAATAATCATCATCAAATCATAATTATATCACAATATCAAGTCATCCATGTGTACGGCAGGGAGTCCGGTCCCGTCCAGACCAGATAGGCCTTCTCACCCCTAGGACATTCTCTTGGTACAATTATGGGTTTTTTAGATCATTTACATAATTTTTAACCTTTTTGATCCCCAACACATATTGTTCTTTGATTTGTATTTCATATCACTAGAATCCTTTGATTCACATTTCACAACAATTCATCCTTTAATCCATATTCCATAACCATCCATTCCATTAATTCGTGTACCACAACAACTCAACCTCATGTTTCGCATTTCATATCATTACCATCTATTTACCCACATTTCATATCACATCAAGTTTTGATTCATATTCGTACCATTCTAATCTTTCATAATTACCACACCCATCATATGCAAGGATCACACACATAGTAGAAGAAGGAATATAATTATCACAACTCATATACTCAAGTAGCACAATGATATGGTATTAGCATGGAATGACATAGAAGCAAAGATTCCTCAATTAGTCACATAGAACACATAAATTCCATAGATATCCGACAAGAGAATCATACCCAGAAAGTGAGCACAATGGGTTTATCCTAGGAGGATTAGAGTTAGCCATACATACCTCGAGTTGGAATTTCTCTATGATTTTTATCCAAAATCACCGGACCTTCTAATGCCTTCAATCTAATTTACAATGTGACACATTCAAACTTAGAGTTAGGAACCTTGAACTCATTTGGGCATTTTATCAACTACTATGTGGTCCTTTAGATTAACTAACTCCTTTTTAGTGAAAGATTTCCCTAGCTTACTTTTTGTTGCTAGATTATGGTAGATTATTCATATGCATGCAGGGTCTTAACTCTCATCTTCAAGAACCAACCTATGTGTGTTCTATTCTAACTAAATTCTGAAAATTTTGGAAAATGGGGTGAATACTTACCTCTTATGGTGAAGAAGATGAAGGCTACTCGATTAGTTCCAGGACTGACTAGAGATGGAGGATCAACTTGGGGAGATGGGGACTTCTCTCACTAGAACTCACTCTCACTTCTCTCTATTTTGTTCAGAAAATCATTAAAATGGAAGGGGGCAAGTGTTTTAATGAACTGGGGGTCAGGCATAAAAATTAGAATTTTAAAAGTCCCGAAGCGGGAATGCGTGCGATCCGCATTCCTGTCGCATAAATGGCCCTCAAATGGGCCAAAAATAAACCGGACTGTCCAGGTATGTGACCGTTATGCGGTCCGCATACCTATTATGTGATCGCATAGAGCGTCGCATAACCTCCTCCGCAAAAAAAGAGGTGCAAGAATGCGACAGTTATGCGGTTCGCATTCCCAAAATACGATCGCGTCTTGGGTCGCATAGCTTTCCTCAAATTGGACATCAGACTGTCCATGTATGCGACCACTATGCGGTCTGCATACCTATTATGCGATCACATAGTGCGTCGAATAACAACGCAACTCTGGAAAATTTTATCTTTTAAGTCCCGGGGTACTTTTTACTCTGAAAAAGGTCCTTTTTAATAATTTCTACAATTATAACAACACGGGGACCTATTTGTGCAATATTGTTTTTGACATGAAATTTTACGGGTCTTTACATGACTATGGGGCATGCGTCAGACCTTGTGAACCAACATATTCACCAGAATAACCTGATGTCGATGAACCCTGAACAGATGGAGCACGATGACAACTCTGCACTTGAAGTGAATTGAATGAAAACTGCATAAAATCTCCTCGACTGCGTGATGGTGTATGATAACCTGCGGCTATAATGGCCTCCTTCACATTGACCTCGGTCTCCAGATGAGGCACCACTGAAGCTACCTCAATATTGGGATTTCTTGTCCCTACCCTGTGTCATCTCACTAGTCTCATAATGGATACGCTCAACACCACGTGCTATCTTCATAACTCGGTAACATAAAGTCCTAGTCTCTGACTCTCAATCCATTGAAAGGGGTATACGATGGTTAATCCAATCAATGAATATCCTCAATATCTTTTTCTCGGAAGGAACCAAAACAGCATGACGAACAACTTGGTAAACCTCATGTTATACTAGTAACTGACATCTGACCTTGCTAGAGGTGCTCAAACTACCTCCTCAGCTACTCTCTCCTAGTGCAAGGCACATACTTCTCCGAAAATACCCTAGATAATTGAGCCCAAGTAAGAGGAGGTAATCCTGGTGGTCTGCCTAACTCATAAACCTATCACCGCCCTTGGTTGAACCCTGCATCTAGAAGGTGGTGAAGTCAACCCCATTGGACTAAACTAGTCCCAAATTGCATATAATCTCATGAAAACAATCCAAGAACTCCTGGGCATCCTATGGTGGTGTATCGTTGAAGTGAGGAGGATGCAACCTTTTGAACTTATCCTTCCACTTCAACTCATCAGGTGATATCGCGGGAGAAATAGCAGGTTGAACTCCCCCATCTGGTAACACTTAGGGGTTTGACAACCATGGTCCATCTGCTCATAGGATAGGAGTAGATTGAGTCTGCACTCATCCCCTTTCCTAGGAAATAATTGGTATAGTAAAGAATGCCCTAGCATAAGCCAAACTATCGGGAGCTGCAGGCATGAAATGCAGCATTCCCAGGAAAAAGGGATGTCAGTATGAATAATGTACCGAGTATGTGAGGCACATAAATAAGTACATAACTGACATGGAAGAAATATAGAGTAAATGACTTAACTTGTAAGTCTGGATAACTCTGTAAATTATGAAATAACTATACTGTCATGCATATGCATACGAATGTCATTCCGTGCATATGTAAATGTTTCATAACATCATCAGGCTTCTGAGAGCATCCCATCATATCATCTGGGCCACTGTGGGCAACATTATCAACGTATACCAGTTGATTAGGTGGTGGTATGTATATAACGCCTCCCATATCACATATACATATAATATACATATATACGCGTATATAACGTCGTGTGGTCATGGGTCAATGTAAATGAATGCAATGCATGAGAAGTACGTCAATAAAATTTCTCGAAATTTCATAAGACCATTATGCCTCTGATTAATATCATGAAATAAACTTTATCAACTTACATACTTTCTGAGACATATGAACAGACAATAGAATAATAAGACGTATAGGAAATCAAGAATATAAGCATCTCTAGCATTTCTATGAATAGAATCATTTATGGAAGTTGTGACATTTTCTCGTTTCGTTTATGTCATATCAATCATGCCAAAAGGAAAGAAGGGATATCTTTAACATACCTGAACCGATTCTCTTTTGAGAAAATACATAACGGTGGATCGAAGTAGGGGAAATTCGTATTTCACATTAGATCTTGTAGCATTTCAGAGAATTTCACGTTGGACCTTGTAGCATCATCTCTTCAAAGAATTTTCATGTTGGACTTGTACTTGCAAATAGCTCCCTTTTGAGATTTTCAGCCATAGTATCATTGTGGGAAACAATATATATCCACCAACAATTTTATTTCTTGGCAAATATTAAGCTGGTGGCAAAGTCTTAAACCTTTTATTAGCACCATTCTGTTTTTCACGTTGGCAGTGATATTTTTCTTCAATGATGTAGGAAGATGCTTTCTTATCAGAAAGAGTGGGATCCACCTGTGATGACTAGCCACCAAACTCCCCTAACACATGCCACCTAGTCTTGTAATTTCTAGACTCATCATCAAATCATATAGGGATGCCACGTTTGGAGGGTAAACTTATCCAAAACATTTTAATTAATTACCAATCCCTTAATTAACTTAGTAATTCCCCACTAATCCGATAATTAACCAATTACCCACATAATTAAGAATTATCTCAACTTACTTACAATACTACTTACTTTTAACACACCTTATACACCTTGCTATCATGGTTATGTGGTACCTTGTATGGCACTAGTCCATAAATATCGTATTATAGCTTGGACCGTATTTTATTTTTTGATATCCCAAAATGTCAAACCTCGACGAAGCTCATTTACTTCGATTCTCTCACCTTCTAACCTTCACGAATTTACTTATCACTTGTTTGAAATAGCAAAATGCTTATAATCTCAAAATAATCTCTTTCCCGAACTTACGTCGATGAAACTTCAACGTTACAAAAATGTGGGATGTAACACTTAAACACTTGTGGTGTTATTTTGATATGCTCATTTTGTATTAATTTTCATTGAAGTTTTTATAGTTCAGTAAGAATATTTCAGTTATGCACACAATAAAGTCAACAACTTGTTCAACGTTGGTGTGAATAAACAATAATGAGCCTATGGGCATGCAACGATCCGACCGGTCGTTTTGAGTATTTTCGCCTCGTTCCCTTGTTTGATACTTTACTTATGTGTATTTACTGTTACATGACTTT
Source organism: Nicotiana paniculata (assembly GCA_005239505.1). Classification (NCBI taxonomy): domain Eukaryota; kingdom Viridiplantae; phylum Streptophyta; class Magnoliopsida; order Solanales; family Solanaceae; genus Nicotiana; species Nicotiana paniculata. Next base: position 88,721 of record ML324907.1, on the reverse strand, counting down.
CTGAGGTGTCTGGTTTGGTTTCAAGGAAGCATAAATTGGGACACTTAGTCCCAAGGCTTGAGGCTTAAGTTGAAAGAGTTGACCAGAGTTTAACTTTTGTGTAGACGACTCCGGAATGGGGTTTAAAAATTCCAATAGTTTTGCATTGTGATTTTGTACTTAGGTGTATGTATGGATTTGAATTTGGATATCGGTAGGTTGATTTGAAGCTTATCGGCAAAAATTAGAGAGTTGAAGGTTTGGAAGGGTGATAGGTTTGATAGAGAGCTGAATTTTTTGATATAGAGTTCCGATTATGATTTTGAGAGTTGGTAAAGGTCCATTGGTACTTGTACGCACAATTTAAGGTCATTCCAGGCTGGTGTGATGTGATTCGGCATGAGTTTTGGAAGTTGGAAGTTCATTAGTTCATTAGGATTTAATTGAGGTGGGATTCGTAGTTTTGATGTTGTTTTCTGTTATGTGAGGCTTCGCGTAGGTTCGTCTTATGTTTTGGGATTGGTTGGTGTGATTGGATGGGGTCCCCGGGACCCTCGAGTGTGTTTCAGATAGATTTTGGACCATTTCTCCATGTTTTGGCATAGATGATATCTGATGTCTGGTTTCCTTCTTCGCAAAATCGTGATGAGGAAGACACCATCGCGTAGTGCATTATGGTGGCAGGTGGGTTTTGTACATCGCATTTGCGAAGCGGGGACGCGTTCCCATAGCTTTAGGTAGGTTGTGCATCGCAAACACGAGCAGGGAGCCGTGTTCGCGTTGAAGGAAGGTAAGGCTGAGGATGGCACACGTTTGTTTATCACGATCGGGAGGTCTGGTCCGCGTTTGCGTAGCTATTGTGCAATTGGTCATTGCATTCATGGAAGGTATGTCGTGTTCGCGAAGGCGGTATTTGGCAGCTGGGAATTTTGTTCTTCGTGATCGAGAATCTATTTCCGCGATCGTGATGTATAACACCTGGGCAGCCTATTTAACATCATCTCGAGGGTTTGGTTATTATATCACATTTTGAGTTAGAGAGCTCGATTTTGGGTAATTTAGGAACGGATTTTCATGATTTAGATAGGGGTAAGTATTTTCGACTAAGATTTGTTTATAGCATTTAATTGGAGAAATTAAGTGAAGAAATTGGAAATTTTAGTAAAAACTTCTCTAAATGAAACTTGATGATTTGAAGGTCGATTTGAGGTCGAAATTGGATGAAATTAGTATGGTTGGACTCGTAATGGAATGGGTGTTCAGTATTTGTGAGTTTTGTCAGGTTCTGGCTGCGATCCTGGGGTTGACTTTTTGGGTTGACCTTTTTATTTTGATAAAGATCGAAGCTTTATTATTTGGGGTTGTTTCCTAATGCATTATTTCATGATATTAAGTTGTTTGTTACTAGATTCGAGTCATTCGGAGGTCGATTCGTGTGGGAATCTTTTTAGAGTATTGAGTTCCGTGTTTCGAGGTAAGTAACATATCTAAACTTGCATTTGAGGATAATTAACTCTGGGAACTATGTTATATGAGATGTATCAAGGTGACACGTGCTAGGTAACGGGTGTGCGTGCATGCATCGGAGTATTCATGATTTGAGGTGGCCTTTGGACTATTGCCAGACTTGTTTTGCTATCACGCTTTGTTATATCTGTATTTTCCCTACTTGTTTGGTTATCTAAGTTATGATTCATGTTAGAAATCATATTTAGGCTATGTGATTAATTGGTTGAGACATAATGGGGCTATTTCTGTTGTTTTGAGCTATTTGTCTTAACTCTAGTTATCCACCCAGTCATGACTCTTTATTTGCATATCATATCTTAGTCTTTGTATATTATTCGTTGTTACATCACATACTATTCTTGTTTTCCCTATGCGACATTGTTTGGGCTGTGTGATATGGGATTGTGATCCCTTGAGACTTGAGAGGTTGATGATTGAGGTGGGCCTTAGAGCCGTGTTAAGAGTGATATTTGGATCGGGTTTCATGTTGCAACATGCCATATGGATTTATTGTTATTTGGAATGGGTTGCACGCCGTAACAGGCCATATTAGCTTTATTTTCATTTGGATCGGGTTGCATGCCGCAACAGGCCATATTGGATTTACTGTTATTTGGATCGGGTTGCATTCCACAACAGGCCATATTGTCTTTTGATTAGCGCTTGGGCAGGATCCACCTCACCGAAGTCTAACATATGGTAGTGAGCGCAGGCACACTGATATATACATTTGCTTTGGTGAGGCGCATATATATCAGTCACCCTTACAATGATTGTGTGTGTGTGATAAAGCGAGCATTTGAGTTAGGCTTGAGTGTGTTGAGAGTGAAAGAACTTGAGGATATTATTGTGAAATCATTAACTTGGCATGTATACTTGACATGTAGGTATACAGATGTATTTTCCTCATGCTAGCTGATAAATAAATATGTTCTTATCTATGTTGTGCTTTATCAACTATACTTGGAAAGTATGTCGAAATTCGTGTAATGTGAACGAGTTGAACATTATATCATTGAGTTATTACTTATATAGTTCCTTGTATATATGCTGAGTTGTTACTTGTCACTAATATTGGTCACTAATTGTTTCTTCTGAGATCGTCACTGCTTTTCGCCCAGGGTTAGGTTTGTTACTCATTGAATACATGGGGTCGGTTATAATCATACTACACTCTACATTTCGCGTGCAGATCCATGTACTACCAGACGTGCTGATTGCTAGAGTCGTGTTGGTACCAGCTGTTGGGAGACTACGAGTTAGTTGTTATGTCATCTGCAGACCTTGAAGTTCTCTTTCATTTATTTCTCTTGTTATTGTTTTATTGTTCCGACAGTGTATTGAGGGTTTGGACTTGTATTTTGGTATTTAGTAGTGCTCGTTGGCACCGGATCATTGGGATGGTTATAGCAGCATTACAGTTGTTATTCACAATTATTTCATGATATTTGCGCTATTGAGTTTATTAAAATATGTTTTAATGAATTTACAGTTATTGTGGAACTGTTGGCTTGCCTAGCAACTATTGTTAGGCGGCATTGCAGCTCCGATGGGAGTTAGGCCGTGACAGGTCAATCTACATCTTGTACACAGTAGGTCACAACAAGACGATTCAACTGGTGAACTCATTATGATGGAACTTGTCATGACCAAAAATCCTCCTAATCGTGATAGCACCTAACCCAACCTGCTAGGTAAGCTAAACAACAGTCAAAACAACTCTAATAAAAATAACAAGAAATCAATAAGTGAAATAACTGAATTTCCATAAAATAACCCAAGGATTAGTAGTACAAGTCATGAGCCTCTAAGATTTAGATTACAACGCTGGTATGAAAATAAATACAACATCGGTTTGGATCATACATAAACAGAGTACGAGTCTAAAACTACCAAGGACAAGTGGTAGCTACATCCAGAAAGCAGGTACATCTTCAATGTCATCTCCCATCATCCGTAGCATCTTATCTCCAAGATTTGCACACAAGGTGCAGAAGTGTAGTATGAGTATAACCGACCTCATTTACTCAGCAAGTATCATAACTAACCTCGACGAGGTGATAGTGGCAAGAATTATGAATGATACTCACTAATCGCCTGTACAGCTCATAATTCCAACAAGTACAAAACAATAATGTTATCAAGTCTTGTATCATAGATAAACCATCTTAGCGAAATTTAATGTACTCTGATCAGTCTATTATCGAGCATATAAAGAGGAAATTCAAATAACCAGGTAAAACAACTGAGGAAATTGCAAGTAAAGATGAAATGCAATAACCAAATCAAACATTGGCCAGCTTTTCTGCTGAATTCCAATAACCAAACCAAACCACTAATCAGCTTTCCTTAAATCGCGTGTACACCATCAAAAAGGAACATGAGAGGATGACCCTAGGGGGATGGATCCATATCCACACTCTCCAAGGACAACTCACGTGCTGCACAGACAACTCACATGGAAATCATATATCAAACGCACGGACATGCTAATATCACAATCCACATGGCTTTGTCACGGGCTCAATTTCACAATCCGTCCAGCATGGTCACAAGCTCAATACACAATCTGCCCGGCATGGTCACATGCTCAATATCCCAATCCGCAAGGCGTGGTCACGTGCTCAATATCACTATCCACCCGGCACGGTCACATGCTCAATATCTCAACCCACACAGCGTGGACACGTGCTTAATATTGTAATCCGCCTGGCATGGTCAAAGGCTCAACATCACAATTCGCACGGTATGTTCACATGTAATTAGTCCAATCCATATCACATAGAAAGCAGATATACAAGAATACATGTATATGTTCAATAAATATCAAATTTCATACTCCTAAACTTGTATTGGGATGTATGCATGTGCAGAGTGTGTTGTGATAGCTCAAATCAGGCAATTACATCATGAAAGTAGTTATTATCATGTTCAATCAGGAGATTAACCTCTATGTAACCTCAAACATGGCTCAAATATCTCACAACAGGGGTACAAAAATAAGAACGATCACAGCATGAAGCTTAACCATCAATCGAATGCATATCATAGCCTAAACACTACCCCAATCTTGAATAATACACTGGTGCACGCACACGGGCTCAACCCCACACATGTGTGCCACCCATAGCACGTAGATATCAAAAATAACTCAGGAAACTAGTGACACAACCAAGTTTATGTAAGATTCTTACCTCAAGCAAGCCAAATTGATACTCTAGAAGCACCATCCCACACGAATCAACCTCTGAACAACTCAAAACTAGCCGAAAGTAACTAACATCAAATAATGCAATAGGTATCAAACCCAAACGATAAAGGTCAAATATTTAATCGAATACTCAAAGTCAAACAAAAAGTAAATCCCGGGCCCACACCCTATAACCCAACAAAAATCACAAATGTTGACAACCCATTCGAATACGAGTCAAAATATATATATGGTTTCCGAATCAAACCTCAATTTCATGTTCAAAACCCCAAAATTCATTATCTTAAATTCAAATCAAAAAAACCCTAATTTCTTCTCTTCAAATCCTTTATTTAGGTTTAATAATCCATGGAAAAACAAAACAAAGATAAAATTACTTATCCTCAACATTTTGATGTTCCTCCAAAATCGCCTTACTTGTGCTCCAAGAACTCAAAAAGTAAAGAAAATGAACTCAAAATCCCAAATTTGACATTAAATACCACTGCCGGCCTCCTTCTTCGCAATTGCGGTCACTAACCTCGTGATCACAATTTACACAATGCCTACAATTTATCTATTGGATCGCGGCCCACAATTGCCCACATTCGGACAAACTTGCTCAACTCTTCAAGATAGCCTCTAGTATAATGGCCAAAACATTCTGTACAAAACTCCAAATGACAAACGGTTTAATTTTATGAACACTAAATACAAAGGAAAACAACTTTCATTATGGATCCTCTCCAAATTCCTTATGGATTGCAAGATATAAGCTCATGAAGTCAGCTTAGTGACAGCAGAAATTTATTCTGTGCGATCGGGAACAAGGACATCGCGGTTGCGACTCAAAAGATCCAAACAGCAATTTACTCTTCACGAACGCGGCTTAGAGGCCCGCGATCGTAATTCAGAACCCTATAGCCAAAACAACAACTGAAAAGGGACTAAAAATTGTCTGAAACCATCTCAAAACTCACCCACACACCTCGGGACCCCATCCAAACATCCAAATACATTACCTAAACTTATCCGAAAGCTCGAAACATCATTAAAAAAATCAAAACTAAGAATTGAAGATCAAGATCATTCTTATAATTTTCAAACCTTCAAACTTTGCCAAACCTATCAGTATCCTACCAAATCAACTTGTAATGAAACCAAACATTGCACATAAGTTTCAAATGAAAAAATGGACCTTCCATGTCCCAGAATAAAAATGAACCTGACAGCCACAAAGTCAACTCATGGTCAAACTTATGAAGTTTCTAAACGTTCAAGCTACCAACTTTCACCAAAAAGAGCCAAATCAACCTACAAACCTCATAATACAAATCCGGACATATGCCTAAGTACAAAATAACCATACAAACCTATTAGAATCATTAAAAAATGAATCCCAGACCGTTTACACAAAAGCCAAAGCTTGATCAACTCTTCAACTTAAAGCTTCCAAATATGAGGATTTCTCCTCCAAATCAAATCCTGAACCTCTCGAACATTGAAACCAACCATACATACAAGTCGTGATACATCATATGAAGGTTCTCAAGACTTCAAACCACCAAACGCAATGCTACATATCAAACCAACCGATCGAGTAATTACATTCTCCCCTACTTAAACATATTTTCGTCCTCGAACATGCCAAGAGTCGTTCCAAAGCCATGATATCAATGTATAAACTCACCATACATGTACCTAAAGACGATCCCACATCACCGCAATCCATTGTAGTCCATTGGCACAATCTCATCCGAAGATTCCTTTTTCAACCTAAATCTAACAACCTTAGAACCAAATTCCAACATTCGGAATTCCTGATACGATCTGATTATCGCGTATACACATTATATCAATCTCAACAAGTTGTAGAAAATCATTAATATGTGTTGATACCCAATTTTTTCCTATACTATTTTTAAAATGCATATCTATTTTTCAAATAGTACATGAGCATCAACTAATATTTTTCCATAATTTTCGCATTTTCTAAGGATTTTTTTTATTAATTTATCCTAGTATTTATTATATAAATAATTACTAATTGCATCACAAATGGATTTATAACAATTTCATAACTTAATTTTACCATTTATATTCATAACAGGCTTTAATCATTCCATAATAGCCACATTTAATTTTTCGGGTTATAATTGCAATAACTTTACAATAATGGCCCATGTACGCATTATTACATTATTTCACTAGAAAAAAGATTTTTATATTTTTATAATATTGAGTAATTATTTTAAACCATTTCTTATGCATGAAAATGATTTTTATAATTTGTTAATTATTTTCACAAAGCAATTATCAAATTAATTGGGTATTTAGCAAATAGCCCCTTTAATTGTTGTTTTAATTTTGGACTTAGCCCAAAAACTACCCCCAACCCAACTAAAATACCCAAGCCCAATTCTTTATCCAACTCACCCTACCATCAGATCAAATCCTAGCCGTTGATCTCAAAAGATCAACGGTCCAAGATAAAATTACCATTTTTAATTAACCCCGACCCCCAAAGCCCTACTCACTCTCTCATTTCAGCCGCCCTTGTTTCCCTGTCCTCTTCTCTCTCAAGCACTCCCCCTAACCCTAGCTGTCGTCACCTTAAAACCCTCGTTCCATGGAGTTTCTTTGTAATTTCCAGCCATGCCGGCCTCTCACCTCTTCTGGTTGTTCGATTATGTTGTTATGTGAAGGAATCTTGAAGAGATTCAACTCAGATTTGTTCAAAACCTTTTCATAAGCCTACCTATGTTCATCTCCGTTTGTGAGTATTATTATCTTCGTGTTTATGGCTCGAATCTCTGGTTCCAAACCAGATTTCTTTTCATCTTTGTCATCTTTCAAAAAAAAACTAATCTCTTTCTACTTGGGTCTGTTCAGATCCTTGTAGATCTGAGATGATTTTAAGTGGTTTTTGGTATTTTTCTTCGAATACCTTATGTTTTTCCTTATTACTAATCGATTTTCAATGTTTTCTAAAACTAGAGTTTCGTCTTAAGTTCTATGCAAAAAGGTTTTAAAGCTTCTAAGTGTTTGAATCTTATTATCCTTACTAGTTCGATTGATTTTTGTGTCTATGCTTTAAACCCTAGATTTTTCTGCTTATTTCACTGATTATTTCAATGATTTGCCCGTTATTTTTCATCTTTATCAAGTAGAAGAGATTGATTGATTCTATTAGGTTTCAAATTATATTTTTTCCCGAGATTTATACTTCTCTGTGATTCTCTACCTATTTTCCTTATTTTGTGATGCCTAATGGTACTACTTGCCTTAATTAGATGTAGTCTGATTTATGGGATTTAATTGACTTGTATGCGGTCTATGATTAATTTGTTTACCTTATTTGAATCCCAATCTGAGTTGTTAAGTGACTCTCCCCAATTTACGAGTGTTTTTCGGATTCTGTTTGTACCAATTAGTTGGGTTTAGCCCCAATTAACTGGTTGACTGTATTTGCTTGCCTTATTTTCCTTATTTGTTTTACCTTGCTAAGTTCTATATAAACCCTATTCTGATTTACTTTCAAGAGAGAACACAATTCACAAGAAATTCACACACACACTTTGCTCTCTCCTTTCTGCTACTTGTGTTTACTACATTGTCTAGCCGGCTGAAATCCAAGGCTAGACCACTGAGTTTTGCATACTCTCACCTTTTGTTTTGCTATCTTAACCGGTATTCTCCACTCTTATTGTCATTCATTATGCTACAAAGAATAAGCATGTGTGTTTTTCCTGCCTATTACACTACTTCTGTATTTAGACATATGTATTTCATGTTTATTGCTTTTAATCAGTATGTTCTACTTCTGTATCTAGGTATATGTATTTCTTGTTTGCTGCTTTAAACTAACATATCTACTTCTTTACTTAAACTTCCATCTTCCCAGTTCATTGCTTTTAATTAGCATGTTCACTTCTATGTCTAAGCTTCTATATTTCCTATCTATTGACCTCAATTAGTATGACTACTTCTGTGTAATTAGATCCATGCATTCTCTGTGAATTAATTTCAATTAGCATGACTGCCTATGTCTTTCCTGTTATTGGCCTTAGTTATCCTGAGTACTTCCTTGAAGCCAGACTTCTATGCCTTTCCTGTCTATTGGTTTAAGTCAACATGATCACTTCTGTTGCTATGCCCTATTCAGTGTTGTGTAATCTAGTTATTAAACTTATGTACTTCCTGTTTTGGCTCTTGATCATGTATGTCTATGCCTGTTGAGTGTTATGATACAATATGCCAACCTGATGTGTCTTAACCATCATGCTTCCACCCTCACCCTGTTTTATGTGTTCCTGACTAAGGACTTCTGTGTTCCTCACCCCTGCTACCCTGATTTGTGAAGTTGTCTGTTTATTATTCTGTTCTCTTCATGTTATATGTCCACCTATTTGTAATTAATGAACCAAGTCGAATATAGGCAATGTGAAACTTCGCCTAAAATGGTTGTGATTCTATTTTTGTCCCTTGTCTAATTACTGGAAGTCCTTGGAGACTGCTGCAATGACTCTGTTTATTCTTATTTTACTTCTAAACCGTCTTCTAAAAACTCTTCCCTATTTTCCATATATTATTTTCTAACTCCTACTCTTAGAATACCTAGGGTTCTACCCTCCAGTGTGAGCACTGCCTAGGAGTCCATGAGACCCCTCCGAACTTTGACACATTTGGGCTGGTTTTTCCAAATTTGTTCACAAAAACTATTTCTTTGAAAGGGTTATGGTGTGAGCATTGCCCGGGGTCCCTGAGGCCCTTGGGAACTTTGACACACTAGGAGCCTATTTGGTGTATTGTGAGTTATTGGCATACTTCAGACTTGTTTGAAAGGTCTGATTTCCAGGTTTATATTTGGGCCTATTCAGGCTCCCTATAGCATAGTAGTTTCATTATGTAATTCATTTATATCTGTTCTGTAATAATAATTCTTGTAAAAACAGATATTGGGATTATTAGTAAAGCTGGGAGGGATTTTATATATCCTTGTTGGGATCGGTTAGAAACCATGCTCATAGGATTATTATGATTATCTATATGCATTAGAAACCATGCTTATATGACTGTTATGTGCATTCAAAATCATGTTTATAGGACTCAGCTTACTATTTGGTCTAAACAAATTATGCATTCTCACGTTTGCGTTAGAAATCTTGTTTCTAGGACATTTATCAATTATGTCCTAATAATCATGTTCTCAAACTTTCCTATGTGCATTAGAGATCATGTTTCTAGGACTTTTATTACACTCTCTTATATGTCATGCCTATAGTAGAAAAGTATAAAATCAGTTTTATCATCTAACCATCACGCCTATAAGGAATAAGTATAAAAACAGTCCTAACCCTTAGGTATCGTGCTTATCGAGAACAACATGTATAATCAGTTCTGTAACACTTGAGATCATGTTTCTAGCGCCTAGACAGCCTATAGGTCTAATGAATAAAAGAAAATATGTCTGTTAAGAGTAAATCAATGGTTTATTATGTTTTAGATGAAATGTTTATAAGATACTGCTGATCCATACTTAGGCAAGCCCGTAGGACAAGTAAAATTCTGAAGTTTAAAATTGTGTTTGTTTTGACTGCTTTTAAACTGCCCGGGTTCAGTAAGCCATTAGGCAAACTGATTAGGTATTCATTGCCTCTCCTTAATAAACCGTCGCATTTTCTGCTTTGTGCTCAGTTAGATATCTTGCTATAGGAATTTAAAGCATTTAAAACTGTTTGTTTGAGGTGTGCAATTGTTCGCTTATTTGAGGAGGTAAATGTGAGCCTTTAACTGTTCTTTTATGTGACAGTCCTATTTGTTTTGTTTGTCGCTTAGATTTTCTCATTTTAAACACCATAGGTGAGTCTACAACTACCTTAACTAGAGGTCCTAAATACCTCCAAGACCACATGGTAGGGGACGGGTGATGCACACATAGAGTACGCATTTAATTAGAATCGCTTAGATAACCATTAAGGGGAGGGTAATTGGGTAGTAAAGGATATGATGACATGTGCGCTAATGCTACGCGTAACACCTCTATTTAAGGAAATTGTATCGAGTATTGCACAGAAGTGATCTTATAGGCTAATAAACCTAGGACCCCCTTTACTCCTGTGTTTTTCAAAATGATCTCTATATTTGTTTAAATTTCTTTATGACTAATTCACTAAAATGAGTTTGGCTGGGTCCCACCGTTGTGAGTTGTCCCAAAATTCCCCTTCCCAAAAGGAAGTGAGTTATCCCAAAATGCCAAAAAAACCCGGACTCTACGAGGAAAAAAGGGGGCGCGACAACATGGCGACTCTGCTAGGGACTATCCTTAGGCTCTTACCATAACAAACTTATTTCTGTGAATTAGTCTAAGCATGTTTTATTCTGCTGATACGTGTGCACCCTTTCCCTTTCCCTTTATGTGAACTTAATTATTTATTTTCAAGTATTTATGATTTCCTTCACTACGAAACTAACTTGTCTCTTTATTTTCTTTTTTTAAAACTATCCTTCAATTATTAAATACCGCATTTATTATTTTCCTAACGTGTAAATACGTGACAACATGCTATTTACTGTTTCATAAATCATGCTCAACATCATATTCCACTCGTGTGTTATCAATCCTATAGCAACGCTTGATGAGTGGTTTCGCTCTTCCTATATATCACCCTTTAAATTTGGAAAGGCTTATTTCCGGTAAAACTAGTCGATCAGCGGAGCGATCGACGGTTTTGTGCCTTTCCCCCTCAAGTTATCCGCTTGAGGGTACCAGTCTAGACATTCATAGCAACCTTACTCTGATTATAACTGTACATGTATCATGGTCAAACTTAGTAGGGTTAATATGTTGTCCACATAATAACCTTTAAGACAAACCTTATCCAAAAGTCCCCCGGGATTTCCATAATCCCAACGGAGGCAACCACGTTTTGTGCATTAAAATTTTGGAGAACTAAATGCCAATATACTAATCATGGATGTATGAATAGTCGAATCAGGAGGGGAAAAGGGTATAACCTTATTTGTTTTATAAAAATGAGGCACGAAGTCCCCAGGTTCGGCATGGTCCAAAATATACCACCAATGCTACTAGATTGGTGGGAAGATCTTTCCTCAAGTGATAAGAAACATGTGAGAAAAGTCCTGGGAAATTTACCTTCTCTGTCAGACATCCAACCGAACAACATATTGATTGAAGCTGCAATTATGTTATGGGATAGTGAAAGGTCTGTGTTTTGTTTCGGGAACATAGAAATGACCCCACTCCTAGAAGAAATAGGGGATTCGCTGGATTACCTTGGGAAAGTCCGGGTCTATTGGTGCCAGAAAATCGCACTGGTAAAGGGTTTCTAAAGATGATGGGTATGAAAATGAATGATGATTTGGAGTGCCTGAAGGAGTCCTATATACCTTTTGATTATTTGTACGAGAGATACAGTCACAGAAAATCCTACCGTATGTTCCATGATGATTTCTCTATCACTTCCTTGGGTCACATTCGTTGTAGAGTTTTCGTATTCATTGTTTGCTTCTTGGGCATGATAGTGTTCCCGATGAAAGGGGACAGAATTCACACCAGACTGGCTATAGTAGCCAAAGCTTTAATGGAGGGAATCGAGGGACAAACATACACCATAGTCCCTATGATTATAGCTGATATTTACCGGGCTTTAGACCGCTGCCAGAAGGGGTTCAAACACTTTGAGGATTGTAATCTGCTACTACAGGTTGGTTATTGGAGCATCTCCAAAGGGGTCAATATCGTTAAGAGTTTCCATGAAGGGCGTGGAATGATCATATAGCCTTCCATAACCGTAAAAGAATGACTTACATCCCAGACAGGTTTGCTAAACCCGAAAGCGCTAAGGAATGGGTGGAGTTCTTCGACAATCTGACCGAGGATCAGGTCCAGTGGATGTTTGAATGGTTCCCTACTGACGAGTTCATCATCATGTCTAGGAATGATCCTCACTTGGTATTGATTGGGTTAAGGGGGATATACCCTTATGTTCCCATCAGGGTTATGAGACAAGCAGGCAGGAGACAGGTCGTACCATGGGTTGCTAAGATGAGTCATTTTCGGGCAGATTTTCAGGATGACGACATCCCTTACAGGTGCCAAGCTCAGCATATGTGGCACTCGATCATTGGGGAGAAGGACACCATCGAGCCAGACAGGTATCATGCGGGATATGCACACTTTTACCCGGCATGGTTAGATGACAACTTAGCCAGGGTAGTGGAGCCAGGAATCGGTCGAGGAAACAGGGTCATAGATGAAGATGTTGAGACCTAGGTAAAATACAACAAATTAACAAAAGGATTCATGACTCCGAGGCTGAACGTCAGGAGATACACAAGACGGACATGAGACTGATCAATGAATGGAGAGAGATGGCTATCACCTCCAACGAAAAGGTAGAATATCTGGAACAGGGTTTGATGGAGCTAGAGGGAAAGATAAGAAAGAGGGTCGCTGATTTCCAGAATGTTGAAGGAAGTTAGGGAGGACATCTAGCAAGAGTCTACTTGCTACTGGCATGCGCGAACTGGGGAACTTGGTCGATGGAGTTAGGAAGATCAAGCCTGGGGAGGGTCCTTCGGGGACCAAGTAGACTAGCCTTATTCGCTTTCCTAAATGTAATAAGGCCAATTGCCAATAGCGACTTATCTTTTGTTAACTTAGTGTCTTGTTGGATTCATCTATTTCTACATTAATCAAATGAGGCCATTATTGGCATTTAAATTATCCAAAACAACTTGTCGCTAGTTCTACCTCGGGCACAACGAGGTTTCCAAATTAGGACGTGAATCTACATTCCCGCAATATGTGTTTAAATACCGCAAATATTCTTTCTCAGAACTTTTACTGACTTGGCTACCTTTTTGTTTTTATTTCTTTCTTTTGATTATTCCCCATTCCCCAAAGGTTGGTTCGCGCATACTGGCATCATCAGCTTCTCATACAAGATCCAGGGGCCCTTCACCTTCTCCTCCTCCAAGTGTACTGAAAGGCAAAAGAAAAACTAGAATGGATGATATGAATGGAATCAGAACAGATAACACTGGACATGTTGAGAACAGGGAAACATCCGATGGTCGGGGCACTAAGGCCCCAAATGATTTGGTTTTACGACTTGAGCAGAAGATACTTGCACTACAAGGCGAGCTTGAGCAGGTTCGTAACTTGGCAAGTCTCTCCCTCACATTGAATGTCCCAGACACCCAGAATCCTGCACCACCTCAGAACACACCCAACAAGCACCCACAGAATCCACCTGCACCTCACCAGTATACCAACCCTCCTCAAAATCAGCATCTCCCTACTCAAAACCCATAAAACACCTACCATACCCCCCCCCCTCAAAATACTCCACAAATTATTCCCGAACGCCATAACTCCATCAATGATCATCATTATTCCCAAACTCCTGGCCTTCATCAGAATAACCCTATATACATAGAAACTCTACCTCACTCCACTCAACCAATCTCCTATACACCAGAATCCGCTGAGAAGGACCTGCTCATCAAGAACATAGATGAAGAGCTGAAGAAGTTGATAAGTCGGGTTCAGGGTGTTGAAGGGGGTAAAGGAATAGGAGGTCTGAACTATGAGGATTTATGCATACAACCGGATGTGGAACTGTCGGAGGGTTACAAACCTCCCAAGTTTGAAATGTTTGACGGAATGGGTGATCCCAAGGTTCATCTGAGGACTTATTGTGACAAGCTCGTGGGGGTCGGAAAAGATGAAAGGATTCGAATGAAGCTCTTCATGAGGAGTATTACCGGAGATGCCCTTCCTGGTACATAAGCCAGAATCCTAAGAAGTGGGCCAATTGAGTGAGCAAGGCGTCCGACTTCATAGACAAGTTTAAATTTAATACAAAGAATGCACCAAGGTTAGAAGCAGCCAAGGTTACACTAGCCTTTGACGAGGAGTAGATGAAAAAGTTCTTTGTTCGGGCACAGGATCCACAGTATTATGAAAGACTAATGGTCATTGACAACCATAAGTTCTCCGATATCATCAAACTCGGAGAAAGGATTGAAGAGGGTATTAAAAGAGGGATTGTGACTAATTTCGAGGCACTACAGGCCAGGAATAAACCATTTCAATCAGGTGGTATATCAAAGAAGAAAGATGTGGGAACAGTAATGGTTGCCCAGGGACCAAAAACCCCATTTGTATATCAGACCCCTCCACTCACATACCAAATACCTCCACCCCCATATCAACCATCACCTCCCATATATTCCCAACCAGCCACTACTTACCATACATATAACACCCAACCATCCTATTATCAGTCACCTCCAACTCGTCCAAACTACCAAAACCACAGGCCTAATTTTGACCGCAAACCACCCATATAGTACACCATCATTGCTGAACCCATTGACCAGTTATATGAAAGGTTGAAAGCCGCTGGATATGTCGCCTATATTCCCGTTGTTGCAATGGAGAATTCATATCAATGGGTCAATCCAAACAAGACCTATGCATATCATTCCGGCATGAAGGGACACACTATTGACGAGTGCCACACCTTGAAAGACAATATACAAACACTAATTGATAGTAAGGTCATACAGGCGAAGGAAGCTACACCCAATGTCCGCAGCAATCCTCTCCCAGATCATAGGGGTGGAGGGATCAATGTGATAGAAACTTATGAAGAGTGGGATCCCGAGGGATCAATCAGGATTATTCGAGAAGGTGATGATCCTAAGAAACCTACAGTCACACACAATCCCATTGTGGTACAGGTACAGCCGCCAGTGGAAGTCGAGGTATCCACATCAGTTCCTTTAGAAGTAGAAGTAACACCACCTGCATCAACACTCACTCCATTTGAAGTGGAGGTGACCACACCTTTCATTGTAATGGTGGCATCCACACCATCCTTCAGATCCAATGTTGTACCTTGGTATTATACAGCCGAGGCTAGATGAAAGGTAAAGTCAAATACGGAAGAATCAGGCGCTGCACAATGAATGACCAGAACATGAAGGGTTTATACACCTGAGCATTTGGGAGAGACTAGTAAGCAGGCCTCCAACAAACCGCTCATTTTTTAGACTGGTCTGAATGACCTCTTGAGGAAAGTACAGGCAAGGGAGTATTTAGTCGTCGATCATTTGAACAAGACTCCCGCCCAAATATATCTTGTCACTGCTATAAAATTCTGAGGCATACAGGAATGGTCTAATGAAGGTGTTGAGTGAAGCATATGTAACCAACAACATCACTGGTGGAGAAATGGCCAATATGGTAGGGCAGGTGCTAGAAAGCCATAAAATCACCTTCCACGAGGACGAGCTGCCGCCTGAAGGGTTGAATCACAACAGGGCACTATCGTCACAGTGCAATACGAAGATAAGTTTATCGCCAGAGTTTTGATTGACGGAGGATCCAGACTCAATGTTTGACCATTGACAACTTTGAAGAGGTTGGGCAAAGGCTTACATGAGATACGAGCAGGGGCTATGAATGTGAAAGCGCTCGATGGATCTCAAAGGGCCACGATCGGAGAAACTAACTTATGCTTGCAAATGGGTCCTACTTGGTTCGATATTGAATTCCAGGTACTGGACATATCCGCCTCTTACAATCTGCTGTTGGGACGACCATGGATACACGTTGTTGGGGATTTAGCATCTACTTTACATCAGGCCGTGAAGTTCGAGTGGAACCATCAAGAAGTGATCATCCATGGAGATGGAAACAACCCTATTTACACCAGTCAGACTGCTCTGGTGGTTGAGAATATAAGGAAGTTAGGTGGAGAAACCTACCATCGCATTGAGCGTGTTAATTCAATTGAAAAGAATAAGTGGTGGAGTAGCAAAATAGGGACTATATTGGCATGGCAAGGGTACGAACCTGGCAGGGGGCTCGATAAAATGCTTTAAGGTATCTCCAAGATAATACAATTGAAACGCCATGTACAACCTTTGGGCTAGGGTATCAGTATACCTGGCAGGACTACGATGATTGGTCACCACCATGGCGTGGTCCATACTACCTTTTGATCAACCTGTGTCGCACTTGAGTCAGACCTTCCAGCAAGACGATATTATATGGGGATCAGAAGAGGAAGAAGCATTGGCAGCCTTGAGGAACCTGTTTCTGGAAGATGATGATATTGACTGTTGTGTAATTGTTGAGGAGGAGGAGGAAGAAAGCCCTACCATCCGAACTGTGGAGAGAGGAGCATTCCTCGAGAATTGGACTGTCAGACCATCCAAGGCCCGACGATTCCCGAGGTAACAAGGTTGAACAACATTATTTATTTTTCTTTCTAAGGAAAAAAATATTTTCCTTTTGGCATTTTGTTTTAAATAATATTTCCCATGTTCCAAAATGTTGTTTAAATTATTAAAAATCGCATTTGTTTGACACTTTCAATGAGTTGATGTTTATTATTACCACTTTTCCCATATCTTTATCCATACAGCATTACTATCTCCTATCTTGATGAACCAGCAACTGTGACATGTCATGAGGCAATGCAACAAAAGGATAGTGATTCAAAAGAAGAGGATGTCATGCCCAAGGAAATCGTCAGAGAAGTAGAGGATTTTGAGAACAAGCCCAAGTCCAACCTGGACGAAACTGAGATAATTAACTTGGGAGATTCTGAAACCTTCAAGGAAACCCGCATAAGCATCCATTTGTCACTTTCAAAGAAACAGGAATACACTCGGTTCTTGAAGGAGTATGAAGACATCTTTGCATGGTCATACGAAGATATGACCGGATTAAGCACATCCATTGTGGCCCACAAGCTGCCCATAAATCCATTGTCTCCGCCTGTAAAGCAGAAACTCAGGAAATTCAAGCCTGATATGAGCTTGAGAATCAAAGAGGTGGTTACTAAGAAGATAAAATCCAAGGTCCTCAGGGTAGTTGAATATCCAACTTGGCTAGCCAACATTGTGCCAATTCTGAAAAAGGACAAGAAAGTTAGAGTCTGTGTTGATTATCGGGATCTAAACAGAGCAAGTGCCAAGGATGATTTCCCGCTACCAAACATACACATTCTAATCGACTTTTGCGCCAACAATGAACTCTAGTCCTTTGTAGATTGCTTTGACGGTTATCATCAGATTTGGATGGACGAAGAAGACGCAAAGAAAACAGCCTTCATTACACCGTGGGGGGGTGTACTGTTACAAGATGATGCCATTCGGCCTAAAGAATATTAGGGCTACATACATGAGGACCATGACTACTATTTTTCATGACATGATACACAAATAAATCGAGGTATATGTCAATGATGTTATCATTAAATACAAGAACGCCACAGATCACATAGCAGACTTGAGAAATTCTTTGACAGACTACGGAAGTACAACCTAAAGCTAAACCCTGCAAAGTGTGCATTCGGGGTTCCCGCCGGAAAGTTATTGAGATTCATCGTCAGCCGCCGGGGAATAGAATTGGATCCACCGAAGGTCAAATCCATCCAAGAATTACCACCGCCAAAAAGCAAGAAAGATGTGATGAGTTTCCTGGGATGCCTCAACTACATCAGTCATTTCATAGCCCAGTCTACAGTTATATGTGAGCCAATTTTCAATATGTTGAAGATTGACGCAGCGAGTAGTTGGACCGAAGATTGTCAAAACGCTTTTGACAAAATCAAGGAGTACTTATCAACACCACTAGCTTTGGTCCCTCCAGAGCCAGGTAGACCACTGCTACTTTACCTTGCAGTGCTAGGTGGAGCTTTCGGCTGCATTCTAGGGAAGCACGACAAGACAGGAAGAAAAGAACAGGCCATCTATTACCTAAGTAAGAAGTTTACCCCCTATGAAGCGCGGTACTCTCTGCTGGAATGAACCTGATGTGCCTTGACCTGGATAGCTCAGAAGCTGAGAAATTACTTCTGTGCCTATACAACATATCTCATATCAAGAATGGATCCCTTGAAGTGTATCTTTTAGAAGCCTATGCCCACTAGAAAGCTGGCTAAATGGCAAATCCTGTTGAGCGAATTCGACATTGTCTATGTAACTCAGAAAGCACTCAAGGGACAGGAACTGGCAGACTACCTTACTGAAAACCCTATGGGGGAGAATACGAACCCTTGAAAACGTATTTTCCCGATGAAGAGGTACTATTCATAGGAGAATACATTGATGAGTCCTACGACGGTTGGAGAATGTTCTTTGACAGAGCAGCAAATTTCAAAGAAGTCGGCATTGGAGTCGTCTTGGTATCGAAAACTAGTCAGCACTATCCAGTATCTGCGAAACTCATATTCCCTTGCACCAACAACATGGCGGAATACGAGGCTTGCATATTAGGGATTAACATGGTTGTTGACATGAACATTCAGAAGCTGCTAGTAATCGGCGATTCAGATTTTCTTGTGCACCAGGTACAAGGAGAATGGGTTACTACGAATTCCAAGATATTACCATATCCGCACCATGTGCAGGAATTGAAGAAAAGGTTCACAAAAATAGAGTTTCGGCATGTCCCTAGAATTCAAAATGAGTTTGTCGATGCATTGGCCACTTTTGTCATCAATGATACAGCATCCAGACAAGAACTTCATTGATCTTATCCCAGTAAGGATCCATAATCAGCCAGCATATTGTGCTCATGTCAAAGAGGAAACGGATGGAAGGCTTGGTTCCACGACATCAAAGAGTATCTGGCAAAAGGAGAACACCCGGAGCATGCAAACCATACTCAGAAACGCACGCTTCAGAGATTATCCAATAATTTCTTCCATAGTGGAGGAACCCTATATAGAAGAACTCCTCATTTGGGACTGTTAGGTGTGTCGACTCAAAAGAATCTTCTAAGTTTCTTGAGGAAATACATGCCGAAACCTGCGGCCCGCATATGAACGGCTTTGTCCTGGCCAAGAAGATACTTAGGGCCGGTTATTTCTGGATGACCATGGAAACAGCTTGCATCTGGTATGTTCAAAAGTGCTACCAATGTCAACTACATGCAGATATGATAAAAGTTCCACCAAATGAGCTTAATGCAACAAGCTCAGCTTGGCCCTTCGCCGCTTGGGAAATGGATGGCATTGGTCCAATAGAGCCCACTGCCTCAAATGGGCATCGGTTTATTTTGGTAGCTATTGTTTAATTCACCAAATAGGTTGAATCCACATCTTACAAAGCTGTGACTAAGAAGGTCATCGCGGATTTTGTTCGCGACCGGATTGTTTGTCTGTTCGGAGTTCCAGAGTCCATCATCACTGACAATGCCGCCAATCTCAACAGTGATCTGATGAAAGCCATGTGTGAGACTTTCAAAGTCAAGAATAAGAATTCCACAGCATATAGACCTCAAATGAATGGAGTCGTGGAAGCCGCCAACAAGAATATCAAGAAGATACTGAGGAAAATGATAGAAAATGCTAAACAATGGCACGAGAAGCTACCATTTTCTTTACTGAGATATCGTACCACAGTCCGCACATCAACTGGGGCAACTCCTTACTTGCTGGTTTATGGTACTGAAGTTGTTATTCCCACCGAAGTGGAGATTCCTTCCTTGAGAATCATACAAAAAGTCGAGCTCGGCGATGCAAAATGGATAAGAAGTCGTTATGAGCAGCTATCCCTCATAGACGGAAAAAGGATGAACGCAGTATGCCACAGAAAACCTTATCGGAACAGGATGTCCAGAGCCTTCAACAAAAGAGTTAACAAGATAGTTCACATAGGTGCAGCTGGTGTTAAAGAAAATCTTCCCACATCAAGATGAAGCCAAAATGAAATTCTCTCCCAATTGGCAAGGTCCTTACATGGTTCACAGAGTTCTGACAGGAGGATCCCTCATACTCACGGAAATGGACGGAGAAGTCTGGCCAAAGCCGATCAATTCGGATGCAGTCAAGAGGTATTATGTGAACTATTTATGTTTTCCACATATGATGTAAATTGAACTACACTTGACCTGATTCTTGTTTAAGAGGGGATACGTAGGCAGCCATGTGGGTTCGGTCATAATTCAATAAAATTTCTATTTCCTCACAATCAGAAACTGGGGCAGAATTTTGAGGACCCTCAAAATTCCAAAGTAAGTTCAGCCGATCGCAGCATATAGAGCAGTCAAAAATATGGTCCATTCAACTGGGGCAGAAAATTCTAGAGCAAAATAAGTCGCAATGTCTCTGATCGTGTCACGGTCACTGGTTCATCTAACCAATTTCTAAAACTATATTCTTATTATACCTTTGAAAGCTAGGCATGTCTGCTTATTGAAATAAACTTTGTTTAGCCAATGTTGCCCCGATAATTTGAACAGGGTCTTCAGACAGAGTGAAGCAGATCGAGCAGGCCAACAGAGGCACGAACCGACCCCCCTACGGAACGAGGAATATGCAGACCTTGAATCACGATCTTCATAACAACAAAGATATTGAATCCACTTCCAGCTAAGAAATACTCTGCCATCACCTATTATCTGTTCTATTTGCATTGGGACTAGGCCTTGTCCCAAATCTTGCATGAGGCTAAGCCCTGCCTCCATATTCGCACAAGGCTAAGCACTGCCTTTTATCTGCATGAGACTAAGATCTGTCTCAAACTTTCATGAGGCTAAGCCTTGTCTCTCTATATGCATAAGGATAAGCATTGCCTTCACCTTGCATGTGACTAAGACTTGCCCCAAATTCTGCATGAGGCTAAGCCCTGCCACTCCATTTGCATAAGGCTAAGCACTGCCTTCAATTTTCATGGGACTAAACCTTGTCCCGAATTTTTTAGGAGAATAAGCCTTGTCTCAATTTTGCATGAGTCTAAGCATTGCCTCTCTACTTGAATAAGGCTAAGCACTGCCTTCTCTTTGCATGAGACTAAGCCTTGTCTCAATCTTGCATGAGGATAAGCCCTGATTTGCATAAGGCTAAGCACTGCCTTCAATTTTCATGGGACTAAGCCATGTCCCGAATTCTGCATGAGACTAAGCTCTGTCTCAATTTCGCATGAGGCTAAGCCCTGCCTCCAATTTCGCATGAGGCTAAGACCTGCCTCCAATTTTGCATGAAGCTAAGCCTTGCCTCTCTATTTGCATAAGGCTAAGCACTACCTTTAAATCTCATGAGACTAAGCACTGGCTCCCTTGAGTTACCTATTTCTTCTCTCGGGCTAAGCTCTGCCCTCAACTTCCTACAAGACTAAGCCTTGTCTTGTTGCTTCTAGCATCATATTTTGAACCTCAAGGGATAAAATATCGCCAAATTGTCCGAAGGCGTCATAGTCTGAAGGCAGCATCCTCATAGATGGAAGACACCATGCCATGTCCTGAGGATCTCTCGAACTTGCATATCATTATTCAAATGCGTCATGGTTCGGAGGCACCATTTTCGTGGCCCGAGAACATCATATCATGGACTGCGAATACCTTGCCACACAATTCATGGCCGGGGACATCATGGTCTAACGACGTCATCCTCAAGCGTCCAAAGACAATTCTCATGGTCTTAAGGGAATTTGCATCATGTTTAAATTTACGCAAAATTGTATGTACATGCTTGTAGTACATCTCTTATTTGCAGGTAACCTGATAAGCAACCATTATCCCGGCAGGAGCAGTCCCACTCCAGTCCCTTCATACTACTTCAGACCCGAACGCTCACCGCAACCATTTCACATATTCCAAAACCTTGTGTTCGTTCTTTGGATAACTTCATCGGTATATTCCGCCGGTGAATCTAGAACTACACACGGCCTGATTCCTGTAAAACCAGGGATATGTAGGCAACTCGGAAACTAGAGTGCGGCCTATGCCTCTCAAATCACCCTACTCTGTCAAAATTGGCCATCATATCTTTACCCGATAACTCTTTCATCCTTTCCGGGTAAAGAGGGGAAGCTATTGATACCCAATTTTTCCCTATACTATTTTTAAAATGCATATCTATTTTTAAAATAGTACATGAGCATCAACTAATATTTTTCCATAATTTCCGCATTTTTTAAGGATTTTTTATTATTGTTATTAATTTATCCTAATATTTTATTATATAGATAATTACTAATTGCATCACAAATGACTTTATAACAATTCATAACTTAATTTTACCATTTATATTCATAACAGGCTTTAATCATTCCATAATAGCAACATTTACATTTTTTCGGGTTATAATTGCAAGAACTTTGCAATAATGGCCCATGTACGCATTATTGCATTATTTCACCAGAAAATAGCTTTTTATATTTTTATAATATTGAGTAATTATTTTAAACCATTTATTATGCAAGAAAATCATTTTTATAGTTTGTTAATTATTTTCACAAATAATTTATCAAATTAATTGGGTATTTAACAAATAGCCCCTTTAATTGTTGTTTTAATTTCGGACCTAGCCCAAAACACTACCCCCCAGCCCACTTAAAATACCCAAGACAATTCGTTATCCAACCTTCCCCACCATCAGATCAAATCCTAGCCATTGATCTCAAAAGATCAACGGTCCAGGATAAAATTACCATTTTTAATTAACCCTAACCCCCAAAACCCTACTCACTCTCTCATTGCAGCCGCCCTCGTTTCCCTGTCCTCTCCTCTTCTCTCTCAAACACTCCCCCTAACCCTAGCCTCTATCACCGGAAAACCCTCGTTCCGTGGAGTTTCTCTGTAATTTACGGCCCTGCCGGCCTCTCACCTCTTCTGATTGTTCGATTATGTTGTTATGTGAAGGAATCTCAAAGAGATTCAACTCAGATTTTTTCAAAACCTTTTCATAAGCCTACCTATGTTCATCTCCATTTGTGAGTATTGTTATCTTCGTGTTTATGGCTCGAATATCTGGTTCCAAACCAGATTTCCTTTCATCTCTTTTATCTTTCAAAAAAAAACTAATCTCTTTCTACTTGGGTCTGTGCAGCTCCTTGTAGATCTGAGACGATTTTAAGTGCTATTTGGTATTTTTCTTCGAAAACCTTCTATATTTCCTTATTACTAATCGATTTTCAATGTTTTCTAAAACTAGGGTTTTGTCTTAAGTTCTATGCAAAAAGGTTTTAAAGCTTCTAAGTGTTTGAATCTGATTATCCTTACTAGTTCGACTGATTTTTGTGTCTATGCTTTAAACCCTAGGTTTTTTGCTTATTTCACTGATTATTTCAATGATTTGCCCGTTATTTTTCATCTCTCTCAATTATAATAGATTGATTGATTCTATTAGGGTTCAATTTTTCCGAGATTGATACTTCTCTGTGATTCTCTACCTATTTTCCTTATTTTGTGATGCCTAATGGTACTACTTGCCTTAATTAGATTGTAATCTGATTTATGGGATTTAATTGACTTGTATGCGGTCTATGATTGATTTGTTTACCTTATTTGAATCCCAATCTGAGTTTTTAATTGACTCTCCCTAATTTAGGGGTGTTTTCCAGATTATGTTTGTACCAATTAGTTGGGTTTAGCCCCAATTAACTGGTTGACTGTATTTGCTTGCCTTATTTAGGAACTCTAATTTTCTTGACTTATTTATTTTACCTTGCTAAGTGCTATATAAACCCCATTCTGATTTACTTTCAAGAGAGAACACAATTCAGAAGAAACACACACACATTTTGCTCTCCCTTTTCTGCTACTTGTGTTTACTACATTGTCTAGCCAGCTGAAAGCCAAGGCTAGACCACTGAGTTCTGCGTACTCTCAGCTTCAGTTTTGCAATCTTAACTGGTATGTCTCCACTCCTATTGTCATTCATTATGCTATGAAGATTAAATATGTGTGCTTTTCCTGCCCATTACTCTACTTTTTTGTTTAGACATGTGTCTTTCCTGTTTATTGCTTTTAATCAGTATGCTTTACTTATGTATCTAGGTATATGTCTTTCCTGTTTGCTGCTTTAAACTAACATGTCTACTTATTTATTTAAACTTCTATCTTCCCAGTTCATTGCTTTTAATTAGCATGTTCACTTATGTGTCTAAACTTCTATTTCCTGTCTATTGACCTCAATTAGTATGACTACTTCTGTATAATTATATCCATGTCTTTTCTGTAAATTGATTTCAATTAGCATGACTACCTATGTCTTTCCTGTTATTGGCCTTAGTTAGCCTGAGTACTTCCTTGAAGCCAGACTTTTATGTCTTTCCTGTCTATTTCTTTAAGTCAACATGATCACTTATGTTGTTATCCCCTATTCAGTGTTGTGTAATCTAGTTTTAAACTTATGTGTTTCCTGTTTTGGCTCTTGATCATGTATGTCTATCCTTGTTGAGTGTTATGCTACAATATGCCAACCTGCTGTGTGTTAACCAGCATGCTTCCACCCTCACCCTATTTTATGTGTTACTGACTAAGGACTTTTGTGTTCCTCACTCCTGCTACCCTGCTTTGTGAAGTTGTCTATTTATTATTCTGTTCTCAGCATGCTATATGCCCACCTAGTGGTAGTCGAATCTAGGCAATGTGAAACTTTTCCTAAAATTGTTGTGATCCGTTTTTTGTCCCTTGTCTTATTACTGGAAGTCCTTGTTTGAACTTAGAGTCTTGCAATGACTCTGTTTATTCTTATTTTACTTCTAAACTGTATTCTTAAAACTATTCCCTATTTCTCATATATTATTTTCTAACTCCTACTCTTAGAATACCTAGGGTCCTACCCCTCCAGTTTGAGCACTGCCTAGGAGTCCATGGGACCCCTCCGAACTCTAACACACTGGGGCTGGTTTTTCCAAAAAATTTCACAAAAACTATTTCTTGGAAAGGGTTATGGTGTGAGCATTGTCCGGGGTCCCTGAGGCCCTTTGGAACTTTGACACACCAGGAGCCCATTTGGTTTATTATGAGTTATTGGCATACTTCAGACTTGTTCGAAAGGCCTGATTTTCCATATTTACATTTGGGCCTATCCAGGCTCCCTACAGCATAGTAGTTTCATTATGTAATTCATTTATGTCTGGTCTGTAATAATAATTCTTGTTAAAACAGATATTGGGGTTATTAGTAAAGCTGGGAGGTATTTTTATATATCCATGTTGGGATGGGGTAGAAATCATGCTCATAGGATTTTTATGATTATCTATATGCATTAGAAACCATGCTTATAGGATTGTTATGTGCATTCGAAATCATGTTTATAGGACTCAGCTTACTATTTGGTCTAAAAAAATTCTGCATTCTCAAATTTACGTTAGAAATCTTGTTTCTAGGACATTTATCAATTTTGTCCTAATAATCATGTTCTCAAACTTTCCTATGTGCATTAGGGATCATGTTTCTAGGAATTTTATTACACTCGCTTAGATATCATGCATATAGTTGAAAAGTATAAAGTCAGTTTTATCAACTGCCATCATGCCTATAAGGAATAAGTATAAAAACAATCCTAACCCTTAGGTATCGTGCTTATCGAGATCAACATGTACAATTAGTTCTGTAACGCTTGAGATCACTTTTTCAGCACCTAGACAGCCTATAGGTATAATGAATAAAAGAAAATTTGTCTGTTAAGAGTCAATCACTGGTTCATTATGGTTTAGATGACATGTTTATAGGATACTGTTGATCCACACGTAGGCAAGCCCGTAGGACAACTATAATTCTGGAGTTTAAAACTGTGTTTGTTTTGATTGCTTTTAAACTGCCCAGGTTCAGTAAGCCATTACGAAAACTGATAAGGTATTCATTGCCTCGCCTTAATAAACCGTCGCATTTTCTGCTTTGTGCTCACTTAGATATCTATCTATAGGACTTTAAAGCATTTAAAATTGTTTGTTTGAGTGCAGTTGTTCGCTTATTTGAGGAGGTAAATGTGAGCCTTTAACCGTTCTTTTAAGTTACAGTTCTATTTGTTTTGTTTGTCTCTTAGATTTTCTCCTTTTAAGCACCATAGGTGAGTCTAGAACTACCTTAAGTAGAGGTCCTAAACACCTCCAAAACCACATGTAAGGGGACGGGTGATGCACGCATAGAGTACGCATTTAATTAGAATCTCTTAGATAACCATTAAGGGGAGGGTAATTGGGTAGTAAAGGATATGATGATCTGTGCGCTAATGCTACGCGTAACACCTCTATTTGAGGAAAGTTTACCGAGTATTGCACAGAAGTGATCCTATAGGCTAATAAACCTAGGACCCCCTTTACTCCCATTTTTTCAAATGATCTATATATTTTTTTAAATTGCTTTATGACTAATTCACTAAAATGAGTTTGGCCGGGACCCACCGCTGTGTACCTCGAGGGGTGCCTAATACCTTCCTCTCAAGGTAGTTTTGAGCCATTACCCAATCTCTAGTAATGTAAAACGGTCAATGAGTTATTTTCTTTAGGTGCCCTAACGCACCTTAATCCGTTAGGTGGCGACTCTTCAAATTCCATACCCTTCCCAAAAGGAAGTGAGTTGTCCCAAAATGTCAAAAACCCCTGACTTTGCGAGGAAAAAGGGGGGCGCGACAATATGTTGCCAAGATATAACCACACAATGTAACCCATCGCTCATATGTCTATAGCAATACCTTATGACCACAACAGCTGCTCAGTAACAGAACTGGTACAAGCGAAATACCTCATATCAACTAAAACCTTTTTATGAACCTTCGTACAATTCCAATAATGAAAGAAACACACAGATTCTCATAACCACTCATTAGATCAACAAGTCATGCAGCTCTCTCGCCCGATACGAACCATTGCCAAATTAAAAGCTGAATTCTGACATTATTCTTCCAAACATAGCTTAACCAAATCCAATAGAACTAATTCTAGGTCCAAAATGTCATCTTTTCTAGTACAAGCACCTCGAACGACATGACACAACAATACTGCCTAGATCCATATACCATGTAATCCATGCACCAAACAAGAAACAACTCAAATGTAATCAATGGTGAAAGAAGAACCAAATGAGAGAATTGTTCAGCAAGCTCACAGATACAACCACAAAGCGCAAATCTATGAACCCATCTCACCAAGGAGTAAAAAACGCATGAAATAATCACAAAGGATCATATCCCGACTTAACTCAGCTGCGATGCGTGTCCCAATCCAAACGCATCGGACTGCATGGAATACCTCGACCCATGATGCTCATATTTAACAACCATATGCATATCAACAACAAGCACGCAAAGTGCATGACCATAATTTTGGAGAAATGGATATCACCATATACCACAAACAAGAAGACCATAACCAAGGCGTAGTCAATTATTCAACACCCGAAGAGCCATCTCACTCGAATTTTCACCACAAGGCCCAAACAAAACCGCGTCATGTGTAAATAGTCAATAGTCTCACAACCTATCGTAGCGTAGGAGAGTAACACATGGGACATATTAGACCACAAATAAGATCAAATCTACCTGATGACACACCCCTCAACAATAGTCGTGTTGGGTTAGAAAATCTGAGCCGATGTTAAATACATATTCTCATTAGGCCTACCAGTGACCTCAAAATCAATTTTGGTCCTCCTAAAATAGGTAGATAACCTCCAAAAATCAACAATAATCTATCCATAAGACATGAAATCAGTCATCAACCTCTTAACATGCTTTCATCGTTCGCAACCAAGGAATAATTTGCCTCTGAAAACCCTCCTAGTCTTCAAATCCCTAGAACTCCACCACTCAAATGCCTAACACATACATCATACAAAATCATCTCACACAACATACTTAAATAGTTTTTCCGTGCCACATAGCAAAATCAGAACATCAGCATTCGATCAACTATGTTATTACCGTAATATCAGTCAAGCATCCACAAGTCAAAACATAGTGCGCCTTCTTAAATGCGCGCCCTTCTTAGGTGATACCATAGTGACAGCATGCTTCTAAACATCTGAAACCATCCATGTCGTCTAGAACTCATGACCTTCGCTTCGAACGGAATCGCAACCTTGTACATGCAAACCTCATCCCCACACCTCGCACCGCATCTTTCATGACATCATATGAAAACACGAGAACCCCATTATCAACCTTGAATCAAAAGCAGTATACACATTTTATTANCCCCCCCCCCCCCCAAGAGAAAATCACATGCAACATACTCCCCATGCCTTTCGGAAACATTTGTCCCAAGTCGTAGTCGAAATCATCGAGAATTCTTTGAAACCCATTTTCACATAACCAAGCCATCAGAACAGAAACCCATTTCACTCAACCAAGTCACTCAAATCTCCCAACCCAAGAGTATTGCCACAAAAAACTTTTAGTGTCTCGCCACCCAAAGGAACCAATCACTTCTATTACTATGCTTATCCAAACCACTACCAAGCTGACCTATTTCTTCGAGTCCTTCTCAACTTGCCTTCAAGTTAACACCTCTCCTTTGGCAGTACACTACGATCCCTTACCAAAGCTCACACCAAGAGATCCTAGCATGAAACCATGTTGTCCTGACGCCCATAAGCCTTTGTACCCCTCTTAAGCGTCCAATAGTACCACAACTAAAATGCCCCCTAAAGAGACCTTCTATGAATCTGAAGTTCTTCCTTTAACCTCTCTAATACTTAAATGTAGAATCAAAAATGATATACAAGTACCGCAAGTCTCGACATCATCCAATGCAAATCTCAGAGCATAGCCATATAACAAATCTGGGGAACCCTCAATACCACATATGAATCATGGACTCATTAAAATCTTGTCGAGATCCATCCAACCTGCTCCAATATCCATTGCACGACCCATACAAGCCGAAATACTTGTGCCCCATTAGCACACAATCACCTAAAGAAGTAACCCCATTTTCTAAGCAACCGGGTAATTACCTACCCCAAGCATACTACAACCATCACGAATAACATACCCGAATTATTCCAAGATTTATATAAGCCCATAAAGTATAGTACATCATGCATTCGGAAATTTCCCTCCCCGCACCATCCTCGAAGTCAACCTCCTTCAAGTAATAATTGATCCACAATTATGCCTGAAATCCAAAATAGTGTAACACATAACTATGTAATCTGATTGTCGATAGAAGACTCCCCATTTGTCTCGAAGCATAGAACATAACTTCTAATAACCCACAATACCTCTACTCCAGACTTTCATGATCTCATACTATAATTCAACTAAATCCTTTATAAGCTCTTGTTGCACTAGCCATAAATACCTCAGATCTTCTGCTTAGAACATATATATCCTTGTGACAGTCGTGCGAACTCCCTAAAACAATCAAAAAGCAAAATAAAACACATACACATACACATCTCACTGGGTAGAAATATAACTATTCATAGAAACATCACAAGGATCACACATCCATAGACCACCCAGTAGGATATAACCCACCCGTTTAGCCTCGAACTGGCATCTCTCAATGACCCTAACCACTATGCAATCACTTAATCCTCCCGATTCTGAATTCGTCAAAAAGAAACAAGAATCTACTTGATCCCACAAATAAGCAACTGAAATATCCCTAACACGCTCATAACTCAAGACTGTACAACACATCAAGAAGGAACTTGAGCATCCATAATCCTTTTACATCCCAAGAAAAATTCTTCTCGTCACATCCTAACCATTTAGGCACATTCCAAAGTCACATAATACTCATCATATAGAAATTCAACATCTATGTGCCATCTATCCCACTCTTAGGGATACTACTAGGAATACAAGTCCAAAAGTACATTCTTATACAAGTGAAATCACCAAGCCCAAGCTGCGGTCTGAACTCAAAATCAAATCCTCTAAACTGTTCTATATCCAAAAAACATAGAACATATATCGCACCTCATCCATGACAACACAAGACGTCGATGCACAGTAGATACTAAGTGTGCAATATCACATATGAGTGAATAGGAAGAAATCGAAGATTCAGGCTTCAGTTGAAATAAGGTCGCATGATAAGGAAAGAAAGAAAGGAAGTTTCCTAGATGCCTTGTAGCCTCTCAAAGATAAGTATGGTCGTCACTATACCGATCTGCAAAACTCTACTACACACTTCCTCATGACTCGTAGAACCTATGAACCTAAAGAGTTTACTAAATATGTCTGATTCATTTCCATCATCCTCTTCCCTTGCAAAGATGAATATATCCCTGACTCTCCAAAAGAAATGACTACCTATATGAAGTATATATCTTACCCGATGAACAAAAATAAACCTCTACCGAGTTACCTCTCATAAACCCTTACTCGACTTTTGCCAAAAAAAACATTTTCCCCATGGTTCCAAATTCGTTCTTTAGTCCACAAAAACCAAAAGGAGTAAAGGAATATTTATTTCAAAACTTGACCAGTATCCTATTCATACAACTAGAGAAGAACAATTAACCACTCTTCCAATCCCGGATGGTTTTCCTAGACGATGGAGAAATTATAGTTCTACCAATATCCATTATGGTGCTATCTGAATCGCTTTGAAATATCATGGAAGAAAAAGTCAACCTATTGTTTCTTTCCTTTCTCTTCTAGATACAAGATACTATGAGTATTAACATGCAAATATGGGTGGTGCAGAAGTTATCCTAAATGTTGGGACTGTCTTCATAACTATCTTTCCAAATTTTAACATATCCCTATATGATCCATACTTAACCGAAGAATTAAAAATCCAAGTCCAAATCAAGGGATCCCTACATGCCAAAGATGCTATCCAAGCCACTCTTCATCATCAAATGGCGTAGCGTATCCAAAATCATGCCATGGATTTCTTCCTTCCCGAGGAAAAAATGCTTCTCTCTTAAATATTTATGCTACCAAAGGAAATACTAGGTGCACTCAAATACCCAGAAAAATATCCAGAGATGAGCTCGTAAAAATCCTTCATGGTTCCTGTATCACAAATTATGAAAAGTTAAGGGAACCAGATGAATCTTTACATTCTGGTGAGCCAACTTTTACGAAAATAAATGACAGAACCGTTTCCATAAGCTTTGACCATTACCATCTTAAAAATCCAATAAAATCATCTTTTCCTGCCAAATGTTTCATCCTAAAGATATAAGAAGAACCCTTCTAGAATATACAAACTATCATGGAAGAACATGAATGGATCAAACATTTTGATGGAAAAAGTAAAGGAGTTTGGTGGTTTAAATTCCCCTTTACTGCCAAGACTGTTTTGAAGATCCAATTGGAGAATTTGATGAACACTACCTGCATCATTGGAATAGATTTGGCATCATGGAGACCAAACCAAAACCAAGAAGAAAGGAAAAACCACTGAAAAATAATATCGAGCCAGATACGAACATAAAGATCCTTCAATTGACTCACTAAGTCGTCCAGGTAAATACAAATTTCATGCTAGTTACAAAGTCCAGGAATGGCCAAATTACTGAGAAAAATTCACTCCAAGCTAGGGAGATAGTGAAATAACACCCAAATCTAAACCACCATCGGCTCATAATACCCAGAGTCTAAAAATCCACCTAAACCTAAAACTTCATCAACTCAAAACACCCCAAAGTCCACACAACCACATATATTCATGATAAGCCCTTCAAGCTCCAGTCATACCCAAGATTTTCCTTCACTTCAACCTTTTGGAAAAAAAGGTGTGTCAACTATGCTCCAAAAATCGCCATTAAAAATATAGTGCTACCTACTAGAGAACCCCCCCCCCCAACAAGTGATATTGAAGCAACAATGAACTGGCAATCAAAAAAAAACATTTGTCGAAACAAAGTGCTGAACAATATTGGCAACACCATAAAAGTGTAGCCCATACACAAAAAAGAATGATGAGAAAAGTGGAAATATTTTGAGAAAAAGGTGGAGCAGACATCGTCTCAACATGAAAGACTAATCAAAGTATGGAACAAAGGTTGGAAAATATATAATACGAGATTTTTCCGCCAGGAACTTCACTTTTTCAATTCTTCCAACAACAACAAAAGGAGACGCTTTCCATCAGGGAATAAATTCAACTTTTGAAAAATGACCTCTTTGAGTCACAAAAAACCCCAGGTTTTCCTTCAAAGCCTACCTTCTTCCCTATGTCATCACAAGCATACTCCCTTCCTATTGGATTATACCTTTTCTACTTTCCCTACTACCTCAGAGAATCCTATCTCTTTCACCCAACCCTCAAAAGAGGAACATGAATTTGATATTGGAAAAATGGTTTGGGAAAAGAAAGAAGCTCTTGCTACCCAGAAACAACCCAAGAAAAGGTGAGACCATGGATAAAGTTCAAAAGCAGGCAACCGTAAAAATTTGATTATTTCTTACCAGAAAGCTCCAGAACTTTATGTCTCACAACCAAGAAGTAAGGTAGAAGAAGGAGATATTGCATGGTGTGAATCTCAAAATTCATCAGATGATGATTGTATGGAAGATAACTCCCAGTCAAGAAATGACCCCATAGTTAGCTCTTCCGAAGATGGATACCCACCAATATTTTTGAACATGACAAGAGAACCAGAAATATCTGATGTAAATAAGGATCAAGACGACATGACAGACGAACCAATCCAAGAAAGATTACATGAATTGTGGCGTTAAAAGTAGTTGGAACTGGTTTCCGCACTTTTACCTTGGATGACGTCAAGGTTTCAAAGCGGTCTCAAAGAATCTAAAACATCTATTCTTGGATGGTGACCAAAAATTTGGTGGAATGAGAAAAGTATATCATCCCTGTCAGAACTCACTTCACGGTTCTCACGAATCCTGAGAGATTGGTGGAACTCACTTAGGATCCAAGACAAAAATACTTTCCTTACTTCCCAAGATTTTTCCTTCAACATCAGTACATAAAGTTTTCTATGGATATACTATCCAAAGACAAGAAAAGATGTGAAGGCAGATCTTCGAGATGAAGTGTGTGTTATTTTACAGAAATGACATTGACAAGCATTTTCAAAATAGAAAGATAACATAGGAGCAGACATCAACCTGAAGAAAGCCTATGTCTCCTCCCTTCCCAAATTGTTAGCAAGTCGAACCATGACCCTAAATGAAGAAATTTTTAAGTCCATAGCAATACCAAAAATCGGCTACATCATTCCAGCAATTTTTGTTGCATTGGAGGACATTTATACAAAGCGCTCTGCCCTTAAATAAATTATCCAAAATAATCCGGCGATTGACTAAGCATTTTGCATATCCGATCTTATCACTAGATCAGGATGTTCCTACCACACACCTAGGAAGCAGAAAGGATTTAGGAGGTTCAGATGGCCAAGAATTCAATATTGGAGAACAAGGTCCAGGTGACGCACAAAATATTTCAGACAAGGAGGCCAGGAAATTTTCAAAAAGAACTGATGCTTCATTTGCCACAAGATTGGACATTTCGCAAGAAATTGTCCCCAATCGAGGAGATCTATCAAACTTCTGGAAGAATTGAAGATTACATTGGTATACATCTTGGAGAAGAAGAGGACCTTGAGTCCATATTCTATATGGATGTTGAACCCACCGAAGAAACTTTATTCTCTCTTGTTATATACGAAGTTCTTAGTGATGACCACTACCAAATTATAGAACCGGCAGCCAAAGCCTAAGAAGAGATCAACATTATCATCGGCATTCCTCATGTGGAACTCAAAGTTTATCCATCTAAATGGTATAAGCCAACTCGGGTCATTGCTTTTATTGACATCGAAACTGCTTGTTCACTCGTGAATCCAGATGTTCTCCCTGAAGATCAGTGGGTGCCGCACATCAAGGATTTCAATACTGCATCAGATCGAATCTTGACTACCACAATCATCACAAAGAACCTAAAATCAAAATAGAGTTTTTTCCAAGATTGAAGCATAGAACCAAGCTAATAGGGTTTGATTTACCAAGAAAAGACCTTATTGTTGGATTCGACATTTTTTGACAGCTAAAAGATTAACTCTGGATCAGGGCTAATGGGATAACTTTTCAGAAGCAGTTCAAACTTTATTCTAAAATTCCAAGGCTATTCCAGATCACCGATAATGAAAAACTCAAAGAGATTGAACGATATCTCGTTGGGCATT
Source organism: Nicotiana paniculata (assembly GCA_005239505.1). Lineage (NCBI taxonomy): Eukaryota > Viridiplantae > Streptophyta > Magnoliopsida > Solanales > Solanaceae > Nicotiana > Nicotiana paniculata. The sequence goes on along the minus strand of ML324907.1, from coordinate 54,150 downwards.
CATGTGCGGAATCCTACAAGAACTTTATGAAGAAAGGAAAAATCCCGTTATGGGAGAATGAAGAGTTTTTTATCAAGCTCCCTTTCAAGAAAAATGAAAACATCAATCCAACAAAAGTCATCCATTCAGGCATGAACCCAGATCATCTTCAACTTGCAAATAAATAATGCGAAGAGCTATTGGAATTTGATCTGATAGATCCATTAGATGCAAAATGAGCATGTGAAGCATTTTATGTCAACAAAAAAGCTGAACAAACAAGAGGAAAACTCAGGTTAGTTATTAACTATCAGCCTCTTAACCACTTTATCTAAGATGATAAATTTCCTATCGCAAATAAAATCACCTTTTTCTCCCACTTTGCCAAAGCCAAATATTTTTTCAAGTTTGATCTTAAATCTGTATTTTGGAAATTGGGAGTCCACCCCGAAGAAAGACCCAAAACGTAATTTTGCATCCTCGATCATCATTTTCAATAGAAAGTCATGCCTTTTGGATTAAAAACTACACCCTCCTTATTAAAAAAAGCCATGATAAATATATTCCAACCTATCCTTCATATCTCTTTGGCTTACATCGATTATATAATGGTATCTAGTGATATGCTGGAGGAACATGTCAACTTGCCCCATAGATTTAAGGCATTGGTAACACAGTATGGTATTATGCTTTAAGGAAAAAAGATGGTTCTTTCTCAAAAGGAGATTGATTTCCTCGAAATGCAGTTTGTCCAAGGAACATACAGTCCAGGACCACATATATGTCAAGAACTAATTAAATTTCTAGATACTAGCCTCACAGTGAAGAAAATCCAATAGTTCTTAGGTGTAGTAAATTATGTAAGAGATTTCATCCCAAATATCTCTACATAAGTTTCTTCACTCACAAAGATTCTTAAGAAAAAGTTTTCGTCATGAAGGAAGGGACAAGATGAAGTAGTCAAGAAAATAAAGGAGATATCCAAAGGTGTCAAGTCTCTCTACATCCCCTCATAAGGTAAGAAAATATTGCAAACTGATGCCAGCAATGAATATTTGAGTGTTGTTCGATTTGAAGAAAAAGATGGCCAGAGAAAAATATACGCCAGTTGGAGTTCAAAGATAACGAGCAATATTATCACTCTACGTTTAAGGAAATTATTACAATAAAGAATGGGATTAAAAAATTCAATTTCTTCCTTATCCATACAGAATTTCTAATAGAAATGGATATGAAGGCCTTCCCAAAGATGGTCCAGATGAATGCAAAAATTATTCCCAATCCTCAGATTCTCAGATGGGCCCAATGGTTCTCTCCATACAAGTTCCAAGTCAAGCAGCTGAAAGGAAAGGATAATGTTCTTGCAGATTTTCTATGTATTCAAATGCACTAGGAACCAGTTCATTAAAGTCGACAGATCACCCACCAGAGTTGTTCAATCTTTTAGATCCCTTTTATCCGTCAATCATAATGGAAAGAAGAACTTATTATGAGCTCCAGGTTTTCCGGTAACATGGAGGATCCATTCTTAATTCCGAAGGGGTCAATCCAGAATATCCATTATGCCATCTATTCATAACACAAGCCAGGATTTTCCCTAGGAACCTTTATAGTTTTTTTGGTACTTATGCCATCAGTATTATATTTTCATGGAATTAAAGTGCAACGTATTCAAGTATTTTGACAATATTGAACCTACTCTTACAATATTTCTATTATGGTTCAATCCTCAAAGATATTGGAGAAAATATTTCAACGGTTGCGAGAAGTAGCACAAGAATACCATACCCCTTACGAAGTCATCCGAGAAAAAATCATTCATGAAATTTCCGAATTAAAGTTACGTATTACATCTCATAATCCAAAGGATAAGGAACAAAGAAAATCAAGATAATTAAGCTTCAGGCGTTACTACACGAGATCTTTTAAAAGAAGTCTAGAAGAATCAATGCCAGATAATCATGAGGATTTAAACCTAAATCCCTGCTAATCCCACATTACCTACCAAAAAACCCTAAAAGATCATCTACCCATACCAAGACAAAATGTATATTAGTTTCTTCGCATAAGGTCCTTCACATGTCAAAAAGGGACCCACTTGTAGATAGGTTTGCCATGTAAGATAGGTTTATTTTTATAATATAATTTTGTTTTGTAATAAAATCCTACTCCTATATAAAGGAGGCAATGTAGTAGTTGTAGGACCATCGGTAACCATTGTAAATCTTTGTGATATAATCTGTATTAGTTCCTTCTAAATTTCTCTCTTGCTCTTTCTTTCAAATTGATGGAAAGGTCGGTCCTTATATGAAAATAGAGTAAGAATAGTCCAAGAAAGTTAGCCTATTATAGTAGAAAAGTTTTCTGAGTTAGAACATCTAAAGTTGGTTATAGTACAAAACTATATTGAGTTGTGTAGCTTGGAAAGTCATCCCTTAAGGATGTGAAGCATTCCCCTTTATAGGAAAACTTTTGCTACTATAAGCAAATTTAGTATTTGTGTAGCTTGGCAATCCATCTCTAATGGGTTGTCTAATCCATCCCCTATTTGGAAACACATCCCAACTAGGTTATGAAGCCATCCCTTTTGTAGGAGTCTATAATTAAGTTTGCCTTCTTGGTAGTCTCTTACTTTGTTCTTATACTATGGTATACCTAACCAAACCCGATAGGTAAGCCAAAGAATATTCAAACACAACTCTAATGAAATATAACAAGAAATCAATAAGTGAAATGACTAAATTTTCATACAATATCTCAAGGACTGTTAGTGCAAGTCATAATCCTCTAAGATTTATATTACAAAATTGGTATGAAAATAAATATAACATTTGTTTGTATTATACATAAACAGAGTACGAGTCTGAAACTACCAAGGACAAACGGTAGCTACATTCGGATAGGATATACATCTCAGTGCCAGTTTGCGCCATCCACAGCATCTTAGCTCCAAGATCTGCGCAAAAGGTGCAAAAGCTTAGTATGAGTACATCCGACCTCATGTACTCAGCAAGTATCATAACTAACCTCGGTGAGGTAAGATGTAACAACCCGACCGATCGTTCCGTGAGATTTACCCCCATTTCCCCTATTTCTGCATTTGTTATGTATCGCTATCTTGTTTTTAATGTGTTGGATCAGTTGGTTTGGGTCCGGAGTAGTTATGGTGAGAGTTTAGGAATTTAGCCTTTTAAAGTATCCTAATAGTTGAGAAAGTAAATTGGGAGTTGACTTATTGGTAAACGACCTCGGAATGCGGATGTTATGGCTCGAATAGCTTCGTTAGGTGATTTGGGACTTAGGAGTGTGTTCAGAATATTTTTGTGATGTCCGGTGTAGAATTAGGCTTGAATTGGCGAAAGTTAGTTTTTGGCGATTTCCGGTCGGCAGTGAAAAATAGGATATCGAGGTCGGAATGGAATTTTGGAAGTTAGAACAGTTTCGTAATGTCGTTTTGGTTATGTCTGCAAAATTTCAGGTTAATCGGAGGTGTTTTGGTTGGTTTCGGCATAGTTGGTGAGTTTTAGGAGTTTCAAAGTTCTTAGGCTTGAATTTGATGAAAATTTGGTGTTTCGTGTTGTTTTTGGTGTTTCGAGGGCTTGACTAAGTTGGAATAATTCTATGGGGTGTGTTGGTATGTTTGGTTGGGGCCCCGAGGGGCTCGGGATTGATTTCGGATGGTTGACGGGAAGTTGGAGTGCTTTTTGGAAATCTGTTGTGCTGGTTTACTTATGTTTTCGCACCTGCGGAAGGGGAACCGCAGGTGCGATCATGCAGGAGCGGAAGGGGAGGTCGTAGGTGCGATTTTTTCCTGTATAAGAGAGGTCCGCATGTGCGAGGATTTTTGTCGCACTTGCGATATCGCAGGTGCAGAAAGTTGGTCGCAGGCGCGAGAATGGGCCAGTTAAGTGAATTTCGCAGGTGCGCACCCTGGCACCGCAGGTGCGGCCAATTGTCCGCAGGTGCAGAATGACTGTGCAGGACAGTATAAAAGGACCCCTCTGCGAGATTTATTAGTTTTTCATCAATTTGCATGTGGGAGAAGTCCATTGAAGGTGGTTTTGAGAGAGAATTTCAAGGTTCTTCAGTGAAGGTAAGTTCTTTGGTTGTTAATCCCGTTCCTATGCTATTTTGTTAAGATTAGGCTTGAAAATTTAAGGATTTGGGTAGGAAAAAGGTTGGGAAAATGGGAGGAAAGAATTGGGATTTCTTTTGAGGTTTTGGAATGGAAATTGTGGTCCGATTTTAGTGTTCTTGGTATGTATAGAATCTGGGAGGACGAGGTTTCTAATGATGTAAAAATTATTGAATTTCGAGATGTGGGCCCGGGGCTCGGGTTTGGCCGAATTTTGAGATTTTTGATTTAATTGATAATTTTCGATTGGGTGTGTTCCTTGAGTATATATTAATGATGTTGAACTGGTTTTGGCTAGATTCGGAGAAATCTGGAGCCAATTTGAGGGGCAAAGGCATAACGGACTAGTGTCGCGCCCCGGTAGAGGTAAGTAATGGTCTTAAATCTTGTCCTGAGGGTATGGAACCCCGGACTGCATTATTTTCTCATTGAATTTGGAATGGCGCACATGTCGGATGACAAATATGTGGCGCGTACTGATTTTTGGATTGGACTAGGTCCTCTCCGCGGCAACTAATGAGTTGCATATTTACTCAAAATCTTATGTTAGATTATGTTCTAAAGATTTGTGAAATATTTGGGCTATAAGTCATGTTTCGGGCCGCGTGCCGATCTGTGTAGACCCCTTTGAGGGCGTTTTACTATTTTTTTTCCTCACTACCTGTTGATGATTTTACACAGCATCATTGTGGATACTGTTTTCTTTGAAACTCAGCCTGATTTACACTACATGAGCATTAAAATGATGTTTTCGGGTCGAGTACCCTGTTCTATTACTTCGCCCGAGGGGCTTTTCGAGTGGTTCTACCGAGTGTGGACGAGGCCTAAGAGTGATATTAGCTCTTGGGCTGAAGGAGCTCTTCCGGAATCTGTAACACCCCCAGTGAGCGCACCGAGTGCGAGTTATTGAGTGATTGGGAGGCATGAGTGGCTGTGAGGTGTTGAGTGATTGTGAGGTACAGAGGGATTGTGAGGCATGCCCGAGGGGCTGATTATGAAACATGTTTTTGCCCGAGGGGCTACTTATGATTTTACTACATTCATTTGCATACCAAATCAGTGTTTAAAGTTGTTAAAAATGTGCATTTTTTTAAGGACTTTTGTGAAGTTGATTTCTAAGGCATGACGATTTCGTATATCTATGTATACTATTGGAAAGTAAGGATGTGTATATTGTGACTTGATGGCATTGATTTTTATGTGATTCCTTTATACTTAGACTTGATTTATTTCCATTACTACTGAGTTGGCGTACTCACATTACTCCCTGCACCTCTGTGTGCAGATTCAGGAGCAGATATCGAGCATTAGCTTTTACATATATATCGCAGCGGAGCCGGATCGTGGGGATATAGAGGAGTTGTTTAGTGTTCGCAGCATCTCTTCTTTCCCTTCATGTTGTATTTAGCTTCGATTCGGAGTTATGTATCATAATACTTTATTTGGGCTTATTTCACTAGAGGCTCATGACATGTTGGCTCCGGGTTTTGGGGATGACAGTACTGTATATAAAATTTGCCTATTATATTAAGAACTTTCCGTATATTGTTATGAATTCCTTGAAACTTAAAAGGGATTTTCAAAAGGAAATTTGAAGACGCGGTAGTCGGCTAGCCTAGTTCCACGATAGGCGCCATCACGGCTGGTTCGGATTTGTGGTCGTGAGAGTTTGGTATCAGAGCCCTAGGTTACATAGGACTCGGCGGTCATGAGTAGGTTTAGTAGAGTCTTGCGGATCGGTACGGAGACGTTTATACTTATCTTCGAGAGGCTGCAAACTTTTAGGAAACATTTTTATCTTTCGTGAACTCTTTCGTGCTGATATATTGATTCTTGAAATCTGAACTTACATTGTTTCATTATCTCACAGATGGTGAGGACACGCCATACCGATCAGAGTGACCAGTCACCGGCTAGACCAGTGAGAGGTCGAGGTCGTGGTAGAGGTAGGGGCCAGCCCGTGCAGCAGTCGGGGCAGTACCTCACGATCCCCCTATCGATCATGATTAGGTTCACGCCGATGGTGTCCCAACGGGACAGGCTAAGGCACCAGCAGTACCTATGGTTATTCCGGGTCTTCAGAAGGCCTTGTCTCAGATATAGTATGCACCGGTTTGGCTCAGGTCGTTGCCATGTCTTCTTCTTCCACCACAGCTCAGGCCGAGGGAGGCAATCAGACTCCAGCTGCCCGGGCACCTGAGTCGGTTGCACAGGGTATTCAGGAACCGGGAGCAGCCCCAGCTCAGCCAGCTGCTCCGGTTCAAGATTTTGTGGTCCTTGTTATGCCTGAGGACGAGCAGCGCAGGTTGGAGAGGTTCAGCAGACTTCAGCCTCCGACTTTCAGCGGTATAGAGGGCGAGGATGCCCAGGGATTTCTAGATAGGTGCCAGAGGATACTGCACACCGCGGGTATTTTGGAGACCAGTGGGGTCTCGTTTGTTACCTTTCAGTTTGCGGGTGCTCCTTTTACTTGGTGGGAGTCTTTAGAGAGGCGTAGACCAGTTGGTTCAACACCTCTTACCTGGCAGCAGTTCTCCACGATCTTTTTGGAGAAGTATATTCCTCATTCCCACATAGAGGAGCAGCATAGGTAATTAGAGCAGCTGCGCCAGGGAGAGTTATCAGTCACTCAGTACGAGATGAGATTTTCCGAGTTGGCTAGTCATGCTTCTGAGATTATCCCTACTGATAGGGAGAGGGTGAGGAAGTTTGTGGATGGTCTTTCTTATCAGCTTCGGTATTTTATGTCTCAGGAGAGGGTATCGGGTGATTCATTCCAGCAGGTTGTTGATATAGCTCAAGATATTGAGTCTGTTCGCCGCCAGGAGCGGGAGGAGTGGGAGGACAAGAGGCCTCGTGGTTCGGGAAGTTCAAGTGGTTCTCCCTTCAGGGGACAGTTTCAGCAGGGTAGGGGTTGTTCATTCAGGCCTCCTAAGTCAGGCTGCCCAGCTTATAGTGGTGCATCTTCGGGGCAGGGTCCCTGTGGTTCTCAGTCAGGCCGTACTTCTTTCGTTGTCGTCCCAGATCAGAGTGAAGCTCGAGCACCTCCAGTTTAGGGTTCTTCTATGCATGAGTCTTCCAGTGGCAGTTCAGGTGCTAGGGGTTTCTATCAATCCCCACCTCCAGCTCCGAGGAGTTACTTTGAGCGTGGAGAGTTCGGGCACGTGTGGAGGCAGCGTCCCCGCCGTTCTGATGGATCTTCTCAGCAGAGGGGCCAGCCCTCGACTTCAGCTCCAGTCATTTCACCACCCGCCCAGGCTGCCAGAGGTGGTGGTCAGTCAGCCAGATGCCGCCCTAGAGAGGGAGGTCGATCAGGGAGAGGTCAGGCTCGTATGTATGCTTTTCTAGCAAGGCCGGATGCTATGGCCTAAGATGCCGTGATTGTAGGTATTGTTTCAGTCTGTTTTCGTGATGCCTTGGCTTTATTTGACCCTGGTTCCACATATTCCTATGTTACTTCATATTTTTTTGGTTTTCTGGATATGCCCCGTGAGTCCCTAGTCACCTCTGTTCGTGTGTCGACTCCGGTGGGTGATACTGTTTTTGTGGACCGTGTGTATCGGTCATGCATTATATCTATTGGTGGTTTGGAGACCCGATTGGACCTACTGTTACTCAGCATGGTCGATTTTGACGTGATATTGGGCATGGATTGGTTATCTCCGTGCCATGTTGTTCTTGATTGTCACGCTAAGACCATGACCCTAGCTATGCTAGGGTGTTCGAGGGTTCAAAGGAGAGGTTCTTCCGAGTATATGCCTAGTAGGGTGATTTCTTACCTGAAGGCTCGACGCATGGTTAAAAAGGGGTGTTTATCTTATTTGGTCTTTGTGAGGGATGTCGGTGGTGAGACTCCCGCTATTGATTCAGTTCCCGTGGTCCGTGATTTTCCGGATGTATTTCCTGCAGACCTGCTAGGCATGCCACCTGACAGGGATATTGATTTTGGTATTGACCTGGTGCCAAGCATTCAACCTATTTCTATTCCACCATATCGTATGGCGCCAGCGGAGCTACAGGAATTAAATGAGCAGCTTCAAGAGCTCCTGGATAAGGGGTTCATTTGGCCTAGTGTGTCACCTTGGGGTGCACCGGTGTTGTTCGTTAAGAAGAAGGATGGGCCCATGCGTATGTGTATTGATTATCGGCAGTTGAATAGGGTTATGGTGAAGAACCGGTATCACTTGCCCCGTATTGATGATTTGTTTGATCAGCTTCAGGGAGCCAGAGTGTTTTCCAAGATTTATTTGAGATCTGGGTACCATCAGTTGAGGATTCGGGATTCTGATATCCCGAAGACTGCTTTCAGGACCAGGTATGGTCATTATAAGTTCTTGGTTATGTCGTTTGGGCTGACCAATGCCCCAGCTGCGTTCATGCAATTGATGAAAGCGTGTTTCAGCCTTATCTTTATTCCTTCGTCATTGTGTTCATTGATGACGTCCTGGTTTATTCTCGTAGCCAGGAAGAGCATGCTCAGCATTTGAGAGTTGTATTGCAGAGATTGAGGAATGAGAAGCTTTATGCGAAATTCTCCAAGTGTGAGTTTTGGCTGGTATCGGTAGCTTTCTTGGGGCACGTGGTTTCTAGTGAGGCGATTTAGGTTGATCCAAAGAAGATAGAGGCGGTGCAGAGTTGGCCCAGACCGTCCTCAGCTATAGAGATTAGGAGTTTCCTTGGGTTGGTGGGATATAATCGTCGCTTTGTGGAGGGATTCTCTTCGATAGCTTCGCCTTTGACCAGATTGACCCACAAGGGTGCTCTATTCAGATGCTCTGATAAGTGTGAGGAGAGCTTTCAGAAGCTCAAATCAGCATTGACTACAGCTCCAGTGCTAGTTTTTCCTGCTGGTTCGGGTTCTTACACAGTTTATTGTGATGCTTCTAGAGTTGCCTTGGGCGCGGTATTGATGCAGGATGGTAGGGTGATTTCCTACGCGTCCAGACAGTTGAAGGTGCACGAGAAAAATTATCCAGTGCACGATCTTGAGTTAGCTGCCATTGTCCATGCCTTGAAGATTTGGCAAAATTATTTTTATGGAGTGCAGTGTGAGATTTTAACTGATCATCACAGTTTGTAGTATCTGCTGAGGCAGAAGGACTTGAATTTGCGTCAGAGGATATGGTTGGAGCTCCTCAAAGATTATGACCTCACTATCCTATATCATCCGTGGAAGGCCAATATAGTGGCCGATGCCTTGAGTCGCAGAGCAGAGAGTTTGGGGAGTTTAGCTTACCTTCCAGTAGCAGAGCGGCCATTAGCCCTTGATGTTCAGGCCTTAGCAGGTCATTTGGTGAGATTGGATCTATCAGAGCTTCTGCGGGTGTTGGCTTGTGTAGCCTCCAGGTCTTCTCTTTACGATCAGATTAGAGCACGCCAGTATGATGATCCACATTTACTTGTTCTTCAGGACCGGGTCCGTCGCGGTGATGCCAGGGATGTGGTTATTGGTGATGATGGGGTCATGAGGATGAAGGGCTGGATTTGCGTGCCCAATGTAGATGGACTTTGAGATTTGATTCTAGCAGAGGCTCATAGTTCGCGGTATTACATCCATTCAGGTGCCGCGAAGATGTATCAGGATTTGACGCAGCATTATTGGTGGAGGAGAATGAAGAGGGGTGTTGTGGAGTTTGTGGCTCGGTGTCTCAACTGTCAGCAGGTCAAGTATGAGCACCAGAGACCTAATAGATTGCTTCACAGGTTTGATATCCAGAGTGGAAGTGGGAGCGGATCACCGTGGACTTCGTAGTTGGACTCCCACGGACTTCCAGGAGGTTTGATGCTATATGGGTTATTTTGGATCGGCTGACCAAGTCCGCGCACTTCATTCCTAATGGTACTACGTATTCATCGGAGAGGTTAGCTGAGATTTATATCAGGGAGATTGTCTGTTTGCATGGGGTTCCAGTTTCTATCATTTCCGACAGAGGCACTCAGTTCACGTCCCAGTTTTGGAGAGCCGTGCAGAAGGAGTTGGGTACGCAGGTTGAGTTGAGCACAGCGTTTCATCCTCAGATCGACGGGCAGTCAGAGCGCACCATTCAGATTTTGGAGGACATGTTGCGTGCTTGTGTGATTGACTTTGGCAGTTCATGGGATCAGTTTCTGTCACTAGCGGATTTTGCATATAATAACATCTATCAGTCGAGTATTCAGATGGCTCCGTATGATGCCTTGTATGGTAGGAGGTGTAGATCTCCGGTTGGTTGGTTTGAGACAGGTGAGGCTAGGCTATTGGGCACAGACTTGGTTCAGGATGCTTTGAGTAAGGCAAAGTTGATTCAGGAGCGGCTTCGCATGGTTCAGTCTAGGCAGAAGAGTTATGCGGACCGGAAGGTCCAGATGTGTCTTTCATGGTTGGGGATAAGGTGGTGTTGAAGGTGTCACCTATGAAGGGTGTTATGAGATTCGGGAAGAGAGGGAAGCTGACTCCCAGGTTCATTGGGCCATTTGAGGTACTTCAGAGGGTTGGGGAGGTGGCTTATAGGCTTGCTAGGCCTCCCAGTTTATCGAGTATTCATCTAGTATTCCATGTTTCGATGCTTCGGAAGTATGTTGGTGACCCTTCCCATGTTTTGGACTTCAGCATGGTTCAGCTCGAGGGTGATATGTCATATGAAGTAGAGCCAATGGCTATTTTGGGTCGTCAGGTCAGGAAGCTGAGGTCTAAAGATATAGATTCAGTGAAGGTTCAGTGAAGAGGGCAGCCGGTGGAGGATGCCACCTGGGAGACAGAGCGGGAGACGCGGGACAGATATCCTCACTTATTCGAGGCTCCAGGTATGTTTCTAGACCCGTTCGAGGATGAATGTTTGTTTAGAGGGGGAGGATGTAACGACCCGACCAGTCGTTCCTTGAGATTTACCCCATTTTCCCCTATTTCTGCATTTGTTATGTATCGCTATCTTGTTTATAATGTGTTGGATCAGTTGGTTTGGGTCCGGAGTAGTTATGGTGAGAGTTTAGGCATTTAGCCTTTTAAAGTAGCCTAATAGTTGAGAAAGTCAACTGAGAGTTGACTTATTGGTAAACGACCTCGGAATGTGGATTTTATGGCTTGAATAGCTTCGTTAGGTGATTTGGGACTTAGGAGTGTGTTCAGAATATTTTTGTGATGTTCAGTGTAGAATTAGGCTTGGATTGGAAAAAGTTAGTTTTTGGCGATTTCCGATCGGCAGTAAATAGGCTATCGAGGTCGGAATGGAATTCTGGAAGTTGGAACAGTTTCGTAATGTCATTTTGGTTATGTCTGCAAAATTTCAGGTTAATCGGAGGTGTTTTGGTTGGTTTCGGCGTAGTTGGCGAGTTTTAGGAGTTTCAAAGTTCTTAGGCTTGAATTTGATGAAAATTTGGTGTTTTGTGTTGTGTTTGGTGTTTCAAGGGCTCGCCTAAGTCGGAATAATGCTATGGGGTGTGTTGTTATGTTTGGTTGGGGCCCCGAGGTGCTCGGGATTGATTTCGGATGCTTGATGGGAAGTTGGAGTGATTTTTGGAAATCTGTTGTGCTGGTTTACTTGTGTTTTCGCACCTGCAGAAGGGGATTCATAGGTGCAATCACGCAGGAGCGGAAGAGGAGGTCGCAGGTGCGAGTTTTGCCCGTATAGGAGAGGTCCGCAGGTGCGAGGATTTTTGTCGCACTTGCGATATCGCAGGTGCGGAAAGTTGGTCGCAGGCGTGAGAATGGTCCAGTTAAGTGAGTTTCGTAGGTGCGCACCCTGGGACTGCACGTGCGGGTCCGCAGGTGCGGCCAGTTGTCCGCAGGTGCGGAAATGACTGTGCAGAATAGTATAAAAGGACCCCTCCGCGAGATTTATTAGTTTTTCATCAATTTGCATGCGGGGGGAGTCCATTGAAGGTGGTTTTGAGAGTGAATTTCAAGGTTCTTCAGCGAAGGTAAGTTCTTTGGTTGTTAATCCGGTTCCAATGCTATTTTTTTAAGATTAGGCTTGAAAATTTAAGGATTTGGGTAGGAAAAAGGTTAGAAAAATGGGAGGAAAGAATTGGGATTTCTTTTGAGGTTTTGGAATTGAAATTGTGGTCCGATTTTAGTGTTCTTGGTATGTATAGAATCTGGGAGGACGAAGTTTCTAATGATGTAAAAATTATTGAATTCCGAGATGTGGTCCCGGGGCTCGGGTTTGGCCGAATTTCGAGATTTTTGATTTAATTGATAATTTTCGATTGGGTGTGTTCCTTGAGTATGTATTAATGATGTTGAACTGGTTTTGGCTAGATTCGGAGCAATCTTGAGCCAATTTGAGGGGCAAAGGCATAGCGGACTAGTGTCACGGCCCGGTAGAGGTAAGTAATGGTCTTAAATCTTGTCCTAAGTGTATAGAACCCCGGACTGCATTATTTTCTCACTGAATTTTGAATGGCGCACATGTCGGATGATGAATATGTGGCGCGTACTGATTTTTGGATTGGACTAGGTCCTCTCCGCGGAAACTAATGAGTTGCATATTTACTCAAAATCTTATGTTAAATTATGTTCTAAAGATTTGTGAAATATTTGGGTTGTAAGCCGTGTTTGGGGCTGCGTGCCGATCTGTGTAGACCCCTTGGAGGGCGTTTTACTGTTGTTTTTCTCACTACCTATTGATGATTTATCTCAGCATCATTGTGCATACTGTTTTATTTGAAACTCAGCCTGATTTACACTACACGAGCATTAAAATGATGTTTTCGGGTTGAGTACCCCATTCTATTACTTCGCCCGTAGGGCTTTTCGAGTGGTTCCGCCGAGTGTGGCCGAGGGCCAAGAGTGATATTAGCGCTTGGGCTGAAGGAGCCCTTCCGGAGTCTGTACACACCCCCAGTTAGCACACCGAGTGCGAGTGATTGAGTGATTGGGAGGCATGAGTGGTTGTGAGGTGCTGAGTGATTGTGAGGTGCTGAGGGATTGTGAGGCATGCCCGAGGGGCTGATTATGAAATATGTTTTTGCCCGAGGGGCTACTTATGATTTTACTCCATTCATTTGCATACCAAATCCTTGTTTAAAGTTGTTAAAAACGTGCATTGTTTTAATGACTTTTGTGAAGTTGATTTCTAAGGCATGACGATTTCGTATATCTATGTATATTATTGGAAAGTAAGGTTGTGTATATTGTGACTTGATGGCATTGATTTTTCTATGATTCCTTGCTACTTAGACTTGATTTATTTCCATTACTACTGAGTTGGCGTACTTACATTACTCCCTGCACCTCTGTGTGCAGATTCAGGAGCAGATATCAAGCGTTAGCTTTTATATATATATCGCACGGAGCCGGATCATGGGGATATAGAGGTAGCTATTCAGAGTTCTCAGCATCTCTGCTTTCCCTTCCTGTTGTATTTAGCTTCGATTCGGAGTTTTGTATCATAATACTTTATTTGGGCTTATTTGACTAGATGCTCATGACATGTTGGCTCCGGGTTTTGGGGATGGCAGTACTGTATATAAAATTTGCCTATTATATTAAGAACTTTCCGTATATTGTATGAATTGCTTGAAACTTAAATGGGATTTTGAAAAGGAAATTTGAACACGTGGTAGTCGGCTAGCCTAGTTCCATGATAGGCGTCATCACGGCCGGTTCGGATTTGGAGTCATGACATAATAGTGGAAAGAATTATAAATAATACTCGATAATCACATGTACAGTTCATAATTCTGACAAGTATAGAACAATAATATGATCAAGTCATGAATCACAGATAAATCACCTTAGTGCACACAATAACTTAATGTACTCTGCTTTGTCAACAATACATCATATAAAGAAGATATTCAAATAAATTAGGTAAAACAACCAAGGAAATTGCAAGTAAAAGATGAAATGCAATAACCAAATCAAACATTGGGTAGCTTTTTCCCAGAATTCCAATAACCGAACCAAACAATTAATCGGCTTTCCTGGAACCGTGTGTACACCACCAAGAAGGAACATGAGAAGGTAACCCTATCCATATCCACACGCTGCACAGACAACTCACGTGCTAATATCACAATCCGCCCGTTGTGGTCACATGTTGAATATCACTATCCGGCCGGCGTGGTCACAGGCTCAACATCACAATCTGCACGGTGTGGCCACGTGCTCAATATCATTATCCGCCCGGCATGGTCACAGGCTCAATATCACAATCCACACAAAGTGGTCACGTGCTCAATATCATAATTCGCCCGGTGTGGTCACAGGCTCAACATCACAATTTTCACAGCGTGTTCACATGCTATTAGTCCAATCCATAGCACACAAAAATCATATATACAAGAATACATGTACATGATCAATGAATATCAAATTTCATACTCCTGGACCGGTATAAGCGACATGCTAGGGCATATGCATGTGTAGAGTGTGCTATCACAGCTCAAATTAGGCAATTACATCACGAAAATAGCAATTATCATGTTCAAATAGGAGATTAACCTCTATGTAACCTCAAACATGGCTCAACTTGCTCACAATAGGGGTAAAAATATAAGCACCATCACAGCATGAAGCTTAGCCATCAATCCAAGGCATATCATACCATAAACACTACCCCGAGCATGAATAATATCCCGGTGACACTAGTTGTCTAAGTTATTTGTCATAGATACGTGCTATGGGTGGAACCCATGCGTGGGTTTGAGCCCATGCACGAATAATACCCCGGTGCACGTGTATGGGCTCAACCCCATGCATGGGTGACACCCATAGCACGTAGCTATCACAAATAACTTAGACAACTAGTGTCTTAACCATGTTTAGATAAGATACTTACCTCAAGCAAGCCAAATCGATACTATAGAAGTGCCATCCCACACGAATCGACCTCCGAAACTAGCCAAAAGCAACTCAAAAATATCAAATAATGCTATAGGAATCAAACCCAAATGATAAAGGGTGAATCTTTAATCAAATACTCAAACCGAAAAAACTAAAAAATTCCGACCACCCATTCAAATACGATTCCAAATATATAATTGGTTTTCAAATCTAACCTCAATTTCTTGTTTAAAATTCCAAAACTCATTCTCTTAAGTTCAAGTCAAAGTCCCCTAGTTTCTTCTCTTCAAATCCTTCTTGATTTAGGTGTAATAATTCATGGGAAAATAAAATATTTCATCAAAACAAATAAAAAATTACTTACCCTCAATATTTGGTGTTTAATTCCTACAAAATTTCCTTACATGTGCTCCGAGAACTCAAAAAGTGAAGAAAATGAACACAAAATCCCGAAATTGGACATTAAATATCACTGCAGGCCTCCTTACCTATCACGATCGCGACCAACAACCTCCACGATCACGATGAAAAAAATCAAACAAACTTGCTCAACTCTTCGAGACAGCCTCTAGTACAATGGCCATAACTGTACAAAAGCTCCAAATAACAAACGGCTTGATTTTCTGAAATCTAGACACAAAAGGAAACAACTTATGTTTTTGGATCATCTCCAAATTCCTTATGGATTGCAAGATATAAGCTTTGGAAGTCAGCTTAGTGACAACAGATATTTCTTCTGCGCGAACGCGAAAAGGCCACTACGATCACAATTCTGTCACGACCCAAAATCCAACCAACTGTGATGGCACCTAATCCAGCCCGTTAGGTACGCCAGATAGTAGTAAACATAATTCAAATGACACAATAGGAATTATTAAATGGAATGACTGATTTTTTATACAACAACCCAAGGATTGGTAGTACAAGTCATGAGTTTCTAAGACTTAGAATGTTCAAAGTTGGTACGAAGTAAATACACCATTTGTCCGAAATATGCATAAATAGAATTTCAAATCTAAAGCTCCCAAGGACAAGTGGCAGATATCACCGGAAAGTTTTGTCATACACAGCAACATTAGCTCCAAGATATGCACGCAAGGTGCAAAATTTTAGTACGAGTACAATCGACCCATGTACTCAATAAGTAACAAACCTAACCTCAGGTTGAAAGCAATGACGAGCTCGGAAAAAGGGTCAGGGTCCAACATCAATAACCAATGACAATTCATAATAATGTAAAATAGACTGTAATAAAGAACAACTTTAGAGATACCATGCTCGGTGTCACGACCCCAAATCCTAATCCGGCTGTGATGGCGCCTATCATCGAACTAGGCTAGCCAACCATTACAGACTATCATAATATTTCATAATTTCCCAAAATTAGCAGATTCTAAAATCGAAAAATGAGATGAACAATTTATACACTTCCCCAAAACCTGGAGTTAACTATCATGATCATCTAGGACTATAAATACAATGTACAATAAAGTGACTTGCTACTACAAAAGTCTGAAGTACGAAAGACAAAAACTATGAACTGCGGGAAGGAAAGGAGGTGAGTTGGGGATGCTGAGCAGCTACCTCGATCCTCAATCAAACTCCAAGCACGTCCGAAAATCAACTAGTGAGATGGTCCGGTATCAGGATCTGCACACAGAGGTGCAGGGAGTAACGTGAGTATGCCAACTCAGTAAGTAATCAAAGTAACTAAAAACTTGAGTGTAGTGACGAGCATTTATAAATCATGTAAATCCATATAATGAGTAATAGTGGAAATGAATAATCAATTCATGAACTTACATTACGAATATTTCATAAAACTCCACTTTCCATTTTAAAAATCTCGCATAAAAACATCTGTCCAACATTATCATCAGAGGCTCAGTGTAAAGAAGAGTGAAAACGATAGTTTCATAGAATATAAGCCCCTCGGGCACAGTATCACTCACAATAAAGCCTCTCGGGCAAGCCTCTCAGTCACTCGTGACTCCACTATCAGTATCTCATGCTCACACTAAACACTCGTCCTCAGCAAGTACCATGAATACACACAACTGCATTTATAAATCATGTAAATCACTCCTAGATGCACAGTATCACTCATAATAAAGCCTTTCGGGCAAGCCTCTCAGTCACTCGTGACTCCACTATCAGTATCTCATGTTCACACTAAACACTCGTACTCAGCAAGTACCATGAATACACACAACTGCATTTATAAATCATGTAAATCACTCCTAGATGCACAGTATCACTCATAATAAAGCCTTTCGGGCAAGCCTCTCAGTCACTCGTGACTCCACTATCAGTATCTCATGTTCACACTAAACACTCGTACTCAGCAAGTACCATGAATACACATAACTGCTGCGGCGGGCAGCCTGATCCAATACAGACACACACACACATATATATATATATATATATATACTGTTGTGGCGTGCAACCCGATCCATATAATAGTCTATTGCGCTCAATGGGGGTGTACAGACTCCTGGAGGGGCTCCTACAGCCCAAGTGCTATATTTGTTGCTTGCGTGCAGCCCGATCCAATATTTACATTGTTGCGGCATGCATCCCGATCCATATATAATATATATTGTTGCGGCGTGCAGCCCGACCCATATATAATCTATATTGTTGCGGCGTGCAGCCCGATCCATATGTAATATATAACATATATATTGTTCCGGCGTGCAGCCCGATCTATAATTATCCTCACATACTCGGCTCTCGACCTCGCTCAGTCATCCTTACAAGCCACTCGGGCAATTCATCTCAACTCACGGGATACAACCCAAAATACTTCTCAGAGTTTCAAAGCAGTGTGATAACAGTGAAAATAACAACAAGTAGGAAACATGAATGAGTTCACCATTTTTCTATCAAGATAGTGCGAGAATAGTGTAAAAGTACCTCTGAGGGTCTAGACAGGTCGTCACAAGGCCCCAACATGTCTCACAACCCATAAACAAGTATAAGTTTCGAAATACACGATATCGTAAGATTTCAAATCGAATACGCGGCTTAATAGTCGCTACGGGACGGACCACGTCACGATCCCTATCGGTGCACGACCACACGCTCATCACCTAGCATGCGCGTCACCTCATTTACCAAAACAATATAAAATAACAGAGTTTCATACCCTCAGGTTTAAATTTACAATCGTTACTTACCTCAAAACAACCCAAAAAGCTACTCTGCCATGCTCTTGCCCGTCGAATTGGCTCCCAAATGCTCCGAATCTAACCAAAACCAGATTAACATCATCAATATACGGTAAAGGAACGACACCCAATCGGAAGCTATCAATTTTAAGCACAATTTCGAAAATTGGCCAAACCCGAGCCCCGGGCCCACGTCTCGGAATTCGATGAAATTGCGTCACAAGAATCCTTATCCCTTCCCGAGTCTACACATATAAAATGCATCAAAATCCGACCACACACAACTTCTAAATTCCTTAATTTACAAGTCTCAATTTCCCAAGCCCTAAACCCCCAATTTATGCCATTAATCCACAAATTCCAAGCCTAATCCGTCACAAAATAACATAGAAACGAGTTTATAGTCCGAGAAACTTACCTCCACTGAAGACTCTTGAATTCCTCCTTCAAATTGCTCCCAAATTGGCTCAACCCACATGCAAAAATGAAAGAAATGCCAAAATTTCGCAGAGGCACCTATTTATACCTCCTGCCCAGTTAATCCGCACCTGCGGACCATTTTTTGCACCTACGGACCCGCACCTGCGGTCCCAGGTGCGCACCTGCGAAATTCCAATAAAAGTCCAATATCGCACATGCGGCTTCCTCCAGCCTGGCCTCTTTTCGCACTTGCGCAATGACCTTCGCACCTGCAATTCCCCATCCGCATGTGCGGGCACACCAGTAAAATAACACCAGCAGCAATTTTGCTATCAATTCCTAAGTCCAAACCTCTGTTAACCATCTGAAATCAATCCCAAGCCCCTCGAGGCCCCAACCAAACATACCAACACATCCCATAACCTCATTCGAACTTAGTCGAGTCTTAGAAACACCAAAAACAATGCAAAAACACCAAAATCACATCAAATTCAAGCCTATGAACTTTGAAACTTCTAAATTTCGCCAATGATGCCGAAACCAACCAAAACACATCCGATTGACCTGAAAATTTGCACACATATCCGAAATGACATTACGAACCTTCTCCAACTGTCGAAATTCCATTCCGACCCCGATAGCCTATTTTCTCCTGCCGATCGGAAATCGCCAAAAACTAATTTTCGCCAATTCAAGCCTAATTCCTCACCATACATCATAACTTCATTCCGAATACACTCATAAGCCCCAAATCCTCTAACGAAGCTATCTGAGCCATAAATCCACATTCCGAGGTCGTTTACCAATAAGTCAACTCTCAGTTGACTTTTTTAACTATTAAGCTAATTTAAGAGACTAAGTGTCTCAGTTCTCACCACGACCAGTCTGAACCCAAACCAACCGACCCAACAAAACATAAATAGGCTAAGCAACATATGATAAAGCAGAAACGGGGAAAATGGGGCAAATCTCATGAAATGACCGGCCGGGTCGTTACACTCGGCTCATTCATAATTTTGGGAGAGTAAACATGCTTTTCAAGTATGACAGTTAAAGTTCAAATCTTTCACTTGAATCAATTAAACATGAGTTCATTGAAATAACTATGATTTCCCAATTACAACATTAGATAAGCCTTTTTTTACCAATTATCATGCTGAAATTACATTTCTATTCCAACATGGCAAATATACATGCCAGTTAATCAAATATCTTATCACCGTCTAGAATGAGAAAGGTACATCTTTGTGCCTACATGTCAAATATATATGTCAAGTAATCAAATGTCATGTCACGGTCTAGCATGAGAAACGTACATCCCTATGCCTACATGTCAAGTATACATGTCAAGAAATCAGTTTTTGCAGTGGAATCATTGAGTACACACAATCTTATCACACTCCGGTTGCCTGACTCAAATGCCCCAAACAATATCACCGTAGATCCATCAAAATAATCGCACTTAGCACTTTACCGGTGCCTGGCATAACTGTCCATCATCGAGCACGTGTATATAACACTGTGCCTACGCCCACTGCTGGCATGTCAGACTCCAAAGGGGAGGATCCTACCCAAGCGCTAATCATAATCACATAGCCCAAATAGTGGGGCATGGTGCACGCGTAGCCTCAAATTAGTACAGCTTAGCCCAATATGGGGTCTAGCATACGCATCACCTCAATATCAATATAACCATTCGAGTGTGAAATCTGATCCAAATATCCATATTAATATGGCTCAATGGCCCACATCAGTCAACAATCCGCTCAAGTCTCAATATGCAGACATCTCACATAAACACAATCCAACTATATAACATGAATTATCATAATATGTCTCAAATACAGTTCAAACTCATGTCACATACAAGGTCACAAATATCATATGAGACAGCATATCAAAAGTGCATAGGGACAAAGATGTAACATTCGGATGGAACTATCATGACTGTACAGTATGACTACGACTAAGGTATATAGCTCAACATGGCAAAAAGAGCCATATCATGTCTCAAACTATTGGGAAGGTAGTCTATGCATGATTTCTAGCATGAATAATATCCCACATAGTGGAGAAAACGTGATAAAAAGAAGCATGATAGAAAGAAAAAAAAAGGCATATAATAGCCTAAGAACTACCTGGATCATGAATATCTCGGTGCACGCTCACACGCCTGTCACCTAGTATGTGTGTCACCTCCATCCCATATCAAATATCATAGTTCTCAGGGATATTTACCCTCAAATCCAAGTTTAGATAGGTTAGTTACCTCGAATAAGCAAAATCAAATACCGAGCAAGCCAACTGGTACTCAAGAAATGCCATCTCGCAGAAATCAACCTCCGAACAGCTCGAAACTAGCCAACAGGACCTCAAAAACATCAAATAATGCCCTAGTAAACAAATTCAAGCGATAAAGGTTGAATCTTTATTCAAATACTCAATGTCAACCAAAATTTCAACTCGGTTCCGCATCTCAGAACCTGACGAAACTCACAAATCCTTATAACCCATTTGAATACGAGTTTAACCATATAAGTTTCATCCAAATTTGACCTTAATTCCATGTTCAAAACCCCATAGTTTATTCTCTTACTTTCAAGTCTAAAATCCAAATTTCCTCTCTTCAAATTCTTGATTAGGTGTAATAATCCATGAAAAAACAAAATATAGAATCAAAACCTCAAGATTCGTGTTTTATCTCCTCTAAAATAGTTTTTTTTTTTTGCTCCGTGAACTCAAAAAGTGAAGAAAATGAACTCAAATCTTGAAATTTGATGTTTTAATGCACTTCCAATGGTCTTTCTTCGTGATCGCGAACAACCTTGCGATTGTGATTCCAAAATTCACCAGCATAGTTTTTTACCTTCTCAATCGCGGCTATTTCCCCGTGATCGCGATGAACAAATTTCATTAACCCTTCCCAAACTCTTCCTAGACAAACTGTAGTGTATCAGCCATAACTTTTTGTATCTAACTACAAATAATAAACAGTTTGATGTTCTGAAAACTAGAAACAAATGGCGAAAACTTTTGTTTTTGGATAACCTCAAATTTCCTCATATATTACAAAATATAAGCTTCCAAAATCAGCCATGTGACAACAGAAATTCTTCTATGTGATCGCGAGAATGGATTCCGCGATCACGATTCACAAGGCCCAAATAACAATTTGCTCTTCGTGAACACGACCCAAATGTCCGCGATCATGATTCACACCCCTTTTAGCCAAAATCCAACAACTAAAAAGAGCCTAGAAATGGTCTAAAACCACCCCGAAACTCACTCGAGCCCCTCGGAACCCCGTCCGAACATATCAAAAAGTCCCAAAATTTAATACGGACCTACTCGAGGCCTCAAATCATACATAATAACATCAAAACCAAGAATCATCGATCAAGATCAATCTCTTAAGTTCATAAACTTCAACCTTCAAACCAAGCATCCAATTCAAGCCTGACTAATCCGGAATGAATCCAAATTTTGCATACAAGTTCCAAGTGACATATCGAACATATCCCAACTCCCGGAAGAACAATCCCAACCCGATAATATCGAAGTCAAGTCCCACTCAACCTATAAACTTTCCAAACCTTCAAATTGCAATTTTTTGTCAAAATAGTGCCAAAACTTCTGGAAGCATCCAAATGCAAATTCGGGCATACGTCCGAAGTCCAAAATCACCATCCGAACCTAATCGAACTATCAAAACTGTGATCCGAGGTAAAATACACAAAAGTCAAACTTGGGAAACACTTCTAACTTAAACCTTCCTAGTTAAGAATCATTCTCCAAAATCAATCCGGATTCACTCAAAAACATACACAAAAGGCATAATACACCATATGAAGCTGCTCATGGTCTCAAACAATCGAACAGGATACAAATTCTCAAAATGACTAGTCGAGATATTACAAGATTCAGAAGATCCAAACATCAATTTACTCTTCGTGAACTCAGCCCAGAGGTCCGCGATCGCGATTCACACACCTGTAGCCAAAAGCCAGCAACTGAAAAGGGCCTAAAAAGGTCTGAAACCACCCTGAAACTCACATGAGCCCCTCGGGACCCTATCCAAACATGCCAACAAGTCCATATACTTTAGAAAACATATCTGAAAGCTCGAAACATCATAAAAACATCAAAACAAGAATCAAAGATCTAGATCATTCTCATAACTTTCAAACCTTCAAACTTCGTTGAGCACGTCTGAATCCTACCAAATCAACTCAGAATGAAACCAAACTTTGAACACAAGTTTCAAATGACAAAACGGACCCCTTGTAAGTACCTGATTACAAAAATCCAAATCCAGTAGCCACAAAGTCAACTAATTGTCAAACTTATGAAATTTCTAAACCTTCAAATTGCCAACTTTCACCCAAAAGATCCAAATCAACCTAGAAAGATCAAAATATAAATTCGGACATACGCCTAAGTCCAAAATCACCATAAATACCTATTGGAATCATTAAATATGAATCAGAGGCCGTTTACACAAAAGTCAAACCTTAGTCAACTTTCAAAGTTAAAGCTTATGAAGATTTCTCTTCCAAATCAAATCCCGAACCTCTTGAACATCAAAACCAACCGTACATATAAGTCGTTATACATCATATGAATTACTCAAGAGTTCAAAATGCAATGCTAAAGCTCAAAATGAAAGGTCGGTTCGTTACAATAATGAATCAACTACAAGCTGGGTGGAAAAGATTACTCGGCGTGCAAGGAGTCTCCCTCCTGATTATTTGGATAATGATCCTGTGGCCGACACAGTAAAAAATTTGAGAGCACAACAACAGGAAATTACCAACCATATCTCAAGATAGGGTCGGCTAATGACTAAGCTTCAACAAGCAATATCAACAGCTTCAAATAATTCAAATGGTGGAGTTCTAACCCCTCCTGTCATGCCTGTAAATCAAACAGTTCAAGGAACCGATAATTTAGCTTAAAGAGAAGAGTTTAGATGGGACAAAAACCAGGTAGGTAGTGTAGGCAATGGAAATGGAAATCAAAACAATATAGATGATCGTTTCAAGGTTGAGCTCATGAGGTGTATGCGAGATATAAATGCTTGAATGGATCAAAATGAAGAATTGTATGCTCGGATAGATTAGATTTGGGACACCTCTGACCCTAAGGGCCCGAATTCAAAGAAGTACATACAGCTTCCCTTCAAACATAATGCGGCTCCAGAATTGATCCCAAAGAGGTTTAAGATGCTGAATATTTCAAAATATGATGAACATCAAATTGCAGGAGCACATTACAATGTACACCACTATTGTAAAGGGAAACAATTTGGCCCCACACGAGATCGAATTAGTTTTTCTAAAGAAATTCAAAGATACCTTAGTGAAAGGGGCTTTAACAAGGTATTAACCTTTGCCTGAACATTCAATTGATTCTTTTGAAATTCTTGCAAATTCTTTCATCAGAGCTCATGCTGGGGCAAAGAATGTTCAAGCTCGAAAAGCATACATTTTCATAATTTCTCAAGGAGACAAAGAGTTACTTTGAGAGTTCGTGATCAGGTTCCAAAAGAGAGAATTTTATTACCAACGGTACTTGATGAATAGGCAGCGGAAGTATTTACCAAGGGCCTTAATCCTTTGAGCTCTAATGCCTCAATGAAGCAGAACGAAATCTTGTTGGAATTTCAAGCAACCACATGTTGATGTCCATAACCGATATGAATCAAAAATAAGAATTAAAGATGATCATTTGGGTTCTCCAGTATATTTCCAGGTTAGTAACCGTGATTGGAACCTAGAAAAGTTTATAATAATGACATCGCTAAGAACTAGGAGTAATCTAAGAGCCATTTTGACCGTATATGTCAAGAACGAAGTATCGAACTCTTGGGTAAGGTAATGAAGTGGAATTAGAGGTTATTACTCATTGGAAATACCTATACCGAATAGGAGAACTAACCCTGGATGAAGTAGCAGAAGTTTGCAAGATAAAGAGTTGTCTGGGTCACGGGATTCAAACTATCCCAAGTTGTCCGATTACAATTTCAACGTTAGCTTGGCAGAGTTGGTTTCTCCCATGGGGAACATAAAAGAAGGAAGGTTCCCGAAACCAATTTGGGCGGACCTTAATCAAAGAGATGCTAAATTGTGATGTGAATTTCATGGTACACATGTCATAAGTTGGGACTGTCGGCACCTTGTAGCAATTTTGCTAAAAATGGGCATCATATGGGGTTATTGAGTGATCGTTCTAAGAATAATTACGGAAAAGACCATGATGCAAAAGAGACAAAAAATCAATAGGGTCTCTTCGGCTCACAATAAACATGATTTTCGGAGGACTTGAAGTGAATGGTGTGACATTTTCAGCTGCAAGGAAGACAAAGATATTAGTCATCCATCTAAAGATGATCTGTGAAGTGCCAGAGGATGATGAAATTGCTTTCACAAGACGATGAAAACGACCTTACTTTACCACACAATGATGATCTGGTAATATCTTTAGATATTTTAAATTTTAAAATTAAGTGTGTGTGGTTGATCCAAGTGATTTGGCCAATATCATTCAACTAAGAGTCCTACAGCAAGTAAAGCTGACAAGTACTATCATTCGGATAACAAAGCTTTTGGCTAGATTCAATTTAACAAGTGTGACGACTAGGGGAGAGATCGTGTTACCTACATACGCTAAGGGAGTGATGAAATCAACATTATTTGAAGTTGTAAACGGAGATATGACATACAATGTGATCCTTAGTGGGCTACGAATTCATGATATGAGAGTTGTTCCGTCAACTTACCACAAGTTGTTAAAATTCCCAACATCGCATGGAGTCAAGCAGAGTGGAGGTGACTGACCCGCTGCTAGGGAAATGATTGTGCGGTTACTTTATCTAATAGCAAGGAAGTTGGGATCAATAATTAGCAATTACGGATTCTGAGCCAACTCTCAATTCAATTCAGGTAGCAACATTGGGGAAGACAATGCTGAGGATGAGACATCGGATATTTACAATGTACCCAAATCTTTTCAGGTACCAGAAGATATAGATGCAACAAAATCATCCGCAGAGGAACTCAAACAAGTCATTTTGTTCATTGAGTTTCCAGAAAGAAAAGTTTACCTGGGGACGTGATTAATCCTTGAAGTCAGGTGTGTGATATATTTGGTGGTGTCAAAATGGGTGATAAGTGTAGTTCTGGTTGGAAAGAAGAAGGTACGCAATACCCTATTATTACGTTAGTAAAATGTTGTCAGGTGCGGAAACTCGATAATCGCCCCTCAAAAAGTTGGTTTTGTCTCTCGTAGTTGCCACTCGAAAGCTTAGACCATACTTTCAATGTAACCTAATAGCCATTATGACAACTTTTCCCCTGTGGAACACCCTTCATATGCCTAAGTTAGCAGGTCAGTTGGCTAAATGGACTGTCGAAATTAATGAGTTTGATATTGAATATAAACCACGGACTGTAATAAGTCATAAATTTTTGTTGACTTCGTGGCTGACTTCAGCGAATGATGCCTCGAGCTGCAAAATAAGCAGTTTTGGTGTCAGGGACTATGTCCGGAGTTTGGACCTTAATTATGAATGGTGCATCCAATGTGAAGACCGGTTTGGGGATATTATAAATTACTCCTTCTGGAGAAATCCTAAGGCGGACCATAAGAACTATTCTTTTAACTAATAATGAACTCGAGTAAGAGGCTATGATTGCAGAACTTGAATTAGCCCGAGGACTAGGCTCCTAGGTGATTGAAATAAAGTCTCTTTCCATGCTAGTGGTCAATTGGATATATGGAATTTTTTACGCTAAAAAAGAGTTGTCTTGTTGATGGAAAGTTGTATCGGAGATCTTTTCAGTGTCTGTTAGCTCAATGCTTACGTACCGCGGAGACTGATTATGTAAGGAGGGAGGTTGATGAAGGAGTTTGCAGCAACCATTTCAGAGTAGATTCATTGGTGCCGATGTTAATGAGAGTTGGTTATTATTGGTCCCGAATGGAGCAAGATACTAATCATTTCTTCAGAAGTGTGATAAATGTCAATGTTACACTCAGTTAGTACACCAGTCGGCTGAAATTTTGCACTCAGATGTGTCACCGGTCATATATGAAATGGGGGATGGATATAGTTAGACCTTTGTTCAGATGGGTTGGCATAGTTGTGTATCGCATTTGTGAGGAATGTGTCGTGAATGTGAAGTATTTCCTATGGGAAACGAAGTTTGTGCTTCGCGATCACGAAGCTAGTCCCGCGATCGCGAAGGGTTTACCTGGAGCAGTGTTATAAGTACTCTATTTCGGTCTTTGAGTTATTTTTATCACATTTTGAGATTGGGAACTCGGATTTGAGCGATTCTTGAGGCGATTTTTACGATTTTGATTGGTCTAAGTATTTTTAACTCATACTTGGTTATATTACATTATTTCAGTTTTGACTTTGGCATTTGATTGGTGAATCTAAAAGAGAAATCGGGGATTTTTGTCTAAACTTTTTGAAAGTGAATAATTGAGTTTTGAACATCGATTTGGAGTTGCAATTGGATGAATTAGTATGGTTGGACTCGTATTCGAATGGGTTTGCCAGAATTTGTGAGTTTTGTCGGGTTCCGAGGAACGGGCCCGGTTGACTTTTTGGTTGACTTTGAGTATTTAAATAAAGATTCGACATTTACCGTTTAGGTTTGTTACCTATGGCATTATTTGATATTTTTGAGTTCTTTTGGCTAGTTTCGAGTCGTTCAAAGGTCGATTCACGCAGGATGGTGTTTCTAGAGTATTGTTTTGGCTTGCTCGAGGTAAGTAACATATCCAAACTTGGATTTGAGGGACATTATACCTGAGAAATATGATATTTAGGATGTGCTGAGGTGATGCACGAGATAGGCAATGGGCGTGTGTGCATATACTGATGACGTCCAAGTCCACTCCTCAAAGAATAAGCGGACACGGTTGCATACAATCTAATTTACCCAACTATGAGTAGGGGTAGAATCCCACATAGAACAATATGTAGGCGATTAGGCAAGTAAGAAATTATCGTTTATTATGATAAGCCAAACACTAATTAAGGTTTTGAGAAAGTTTTTATGTCTAAATGCAAAATTATAAACTAACCTAGAAAGCAAATAAAATGATCAATGGCTATAAACATGGATACACGAGAAATTACACTCAAGTAACGATCCAATGTATTTCATGATTTTACAAATATGAGCGAGTTTATGTTAATTAGCTTCGGATAATAATTCTATGTGATTCTTCCGATGACTAACAAGACTTTCTAATTGAATTATCCCTAAAACAATTAAGAGATTAAGTACATCCAAATATTCTATAAGTAGTTCAATCCTATCCCTATGTAGAATCTATAAAGTGAGGGTTAACACCTCAAGTTCTTGTTGATTAATCTTTCCCAACCCCAAATTATCTCTTCCAAGATTAATTCGAAGTTAATAGGCGAGTCCTGAGGTTAGCTAATTCCTTTGGAAACATTAAAAATCACATAATTAAAGAAATAATTAACTCACTTCAGTATTAAAAAAAATAATTCAATACATAAACAAGATATTTAATCCAAACTTTAAATATGAATATTCTCATAAATAAGATTCAAATACTTGAATAAATATTACACACTTAGATATTCAATACCAATCAAGGAATTGAATAAATGAGTAAAAATGGGTAAGAAAATCTCATCTAAAATCTTCAAATCTCCAACTCTCAAGTGTGTATGCAAGAAATCTAACTCCAAGCTTGTGTTTTGTCCAATAACTGCCAAAGATATGCCAAAGATATCTTCCAAATGAGCCAAGTCGAGTATTAAATGATTTGGGGCCAAATAATATGACTTTCGAAAATCGCGCACTTTTTCTGCGGAGTCCTTCTTCATGTTCGCGGTCAAGGCTTCGCATTCGCGAAGAAGAGAATTTATAACGATCACGTTAGCGAAGGTTTGTTGACCAGTTGACTTTTCAGTTCGCAATCGCGAAGGGTAATTCACTGGGCAGAAATTTTATCTTCAGTTGAGCTTCATTTTGACTTCTTTTTACTTGGTTTCACTTCTAAATCACATAAACCTGTAAAATAGAAGTAAACTATGGTAAATGAACTATTTAATCAATTAGTATTAACAAAAGTCTAAGATTAAAGAAGAGATAAGTGGGTAAAATACCAACTTATCATGCACCGGGGTATTCATGATCCAAGTAGTTCTTAGGCTATTATATACTTTGTTTTACTATCATGCTTCTTTGGTATCATGTTTTCACCATTTGTATGACTACATGAGTTGCTGTTCATGCTAGAAATAATGTCTAGGCTATCTACTTACTGTTTGAGACATGATAGGGCAATTTTTGCCATGTTGAGCTATTTTCCTTAGTCGTAGTCATAATGTTTCGTCCGATAGTTATATCTAGATGTTATATCTCTGTATCTGTACACTTTGATATGTTGTCTCACATGTTATCGGTGTCCTTGTACGTGACACGAGTTATAGCTAAATTTGTGGCATATTGTGATATTTTGTGTAGTATAATTAGATTATGTTTATGTGAGATGTTGGCATATGGAGACTTGAGCTCATTGATGACTGATGTGGGCCATAGAGCTGTGGCGATTGATAGTGAGGCGATGCTTGCGTTGAGGCCCCACATTGGACTAAGTGTTAAAGATATTGAGGTGACATGTACGCCAGGCCCCACGTTGGGCAAGTGGTATTGTTTAGAGGTGACGCGTGCACCAAGGCACATGCTTGGCTATGTAATATTGATTATTGATTAGCGCTTGGGCAAGGATCTGTGCCTGCTAAATATGGTATTCACAGTGAGCGCAGGCACAGAGATATGTATGTGCTCCGATGAGAGGCATTTGTGTCAGGCACTCATACCATGCAGAGTGTATTGTGTATATGTTGATGGTGAGGGCACTAACAAGAATTAACAAGCTGTCTCTCTTTCTCTCATTTCTATTGTTTTATCGTGATTCCGATGAAATCCATCTAAAATATAAGCTTGTTCTTTCTTAAATTATCTTTATTTTATTTCCTTTATTCTTTGTAATTTACTAATCTGATCATCTTACTCCACGTGTCTATAAACCACGTATAGAAATTTAATTGTACCTTTTTACGGGTAAACAACTAATAAATGCATCTGGACTTCCTTCTTTATCTTCTAACAGTTCGCATGTTTGTCTTACAAAAACATTCACCAATGTATGATCACTAAAGAGAGGTAAGAGAAAAAAAAGTAAAGAACCAGCAAAATTTATTTTCTATGATTTTAACTGTAGCTTGCCACTTCAGTTAGTCAGTCTTGTTGTTTCATGGTCAACTTTCCCGGAGATGGCAGATAAAGAATCATTATCCACAAAATGAAATAAAATGCTTAGAACAAGCAAATGCTGGGGGCCTAAGCAGTTGCGGCCATAGGAACTGATTTTTGTGCTGATCGATAACATGCCCTCTTTGCTGCTCGAACAATGTCTTCAACCTGCATCATCAACTTCAAATACTCAGAAGGAAATGGAAAAAGTATCATCAACTTGGACATGGAATTCAACCAATAATCAATGGGAAGAAATATTCCTTCAGGGATATCCGATGTCTATCTCCAATAACACATTTTATACCTTCTTTAACTTTCAAGCACCTTAATATGTGCATGTATGATGATGACCCTTTTTCTGGAATTAATAAAATGGACTTCGAGAAGTTGCATATACTCCTACTGATTCAATAATTTGTTCTGAATTCTTATGTGTTTTCTTCTTTTCTTCGACTGGTACACCACCTATTCCGTATGACAATAGCAGCCTTATTTGGTCTTCTGGAGTACGTCGAAAATAATTGTCCTCAGAGGTATATCAGTACACAGCTGATTTGCTTATCACAATGCATCAGACACTAAACCTTCTACATCATTGATTGATGTGATCATATACAAAGACCAGAAAGAAATCCCAATCATGTTGGGTCATTTCTTTTTCTTCCCCCAGTTAATGGCCATATTATCCAGTTTTATCAAAATAGTCATAATAGCACCAAATTCAAGACAACACACAAAAACTGGCCAAGCCCTAATAAAATACACCTATTTCCAATATAAGAAAAAGAAGATGATTTTCATCTACAAACCTGTGGAACAGCCATCCTTTCTAGATTTGCTGCATATGGCATAGGAACATCAGCCCCTGAAATCCTCTCAACTGGTGCATCAAGATACTCAAAGCTTTCTTCAACCACAGATGCACTAATGCAAGACAAAAATGCAATCAAGTAAGTTTCTTCGACAAAGCAGCATAAAATGGAACAAAAGCTCTTTTAGCTACTCCGCTTCAATTTATATGATGTAGTTTGACTCGGTACGGAGTTTAAGAAAAAAAAAACCTTTAAAACTTATGATCTAAAAGCTTAAAGCGTAAAAGTTTTGCGGGGCATAACATTTGTGTAGCTATAAAAGCTTCTCACTAGGGCTAAAATGGATAAAGTGGGAAGTTTAAAGTAAATTGTTTCCAATATAGAAATGTGTCATTCTTTTTTAAACGGATTAATAAGGAAAGTATGTTATATAATTGAAAGTTGAAACGGAGGGAGTTTCTTTCTTTTTTTCGTTTTTTTCTTTTTCTTTTTCTTTTTTTTTGGGAGGGGGAGAGGGAAGTATCTGAAATAGATATAGAAAGAGGATAGGGAACTAAGGTTGTTATAAAGAAGGCAACCAGATCTCTGCGCCAACACCATGTTGTGGAAACCCTTCTTCCACAGTTATAAGCCTGTTAGTTTTCCTGACAGATGCATTAATTGTGGATCTATCAAGCGGTCGGATTGAGCGCAGATTTACAACCTGTACATGAAAAAAAAGGAATTAAAGGAAACTAGTAAAATGAAATAGACACCTTGTAAGCATAGACTAAAGATTTAAACCAAAACCAAAACCAAAATTCAAACACGTTACCTCAGCACTAATTCCTTCCTTCGCAAGAATTTCAGCAGCCTATAAAATTTAGATTTAATACATAAGGAAATTGGTGATAACATTAAAAACAGTGTCATCCATTTATTTTAATGCAATATCGCCAAATCAAGCAAATTTTTTTATGAAATTCTCCCTGCTGAAAAAGCAGATCACAAGCAAAGGTGGATTCAGAATTTGAAGTTTAAGGGTTCTAACAACCCCGAGCTTGCCATCGAACCCATGGCCCATTTATGCTATTGGGTTCGCGGATTATTATATGTACATAGTTAGTGGATTTCTCGACACAAATAAGATCTAGCCAAAGCTACTGGATTCTGCAAACCTGTACCACAAACTGTGCATCTGCCACTGATCATAAGCTGTAGGAGAGGATTAGCCACATGTTAAAGGCATGTATGCCGAGAATCTAAAGCTTCAGAGCTCAGAAATACAGATAAACACTTCATCACACAACCTAACAAAGAGCAAACTAGCTTCTGTAAACCCATGGGCTTTCTGATAGTTGAGAATTACTAAGGTCACAGTTACATATCCCCACATACAAAAGAGAGACACCAGTCACAGTCCAAAGCTGTCACATAATTCAAGTTTTCGATAACAGTCCCCATAATTACCAAGCAGCATTAAAAATTAACAGGAACTAGGATTGCTTCCCCATATGTATATATGCTCATGCGGTTCATTAGTTGTTACCAACTTGTTAAACATATATTCAGATGCATATACGCTGGCTATCTTTGTTCACATATAATTCAATAGGAATCAATTATCAGCGTAACATTAAAATATTTTCAAAAAGGCTGATGCTCGAATTCTTCAGAAATACTCCAAATAATGCCAGGTAGAAAGGCCAGACAAACCTTAAGAGCAAAGCCAACCATCTTTGAGAAAGCAGTAATTGTCACATCTTTTCCTTCAAGTTCTATCTGCCAATGGTTGTAATATGAGGAACAATACCACATGTCGATGATACAAAGAACATATGATACACATGGTAGAACTTGCCTTGGCTTTTCCAATGGGAAGGCAGAAACTAGAATCAAGAGCTTCAGCTGAAACAGGGAAAGACTCACCATATCTGCATCATGCAAGTCACACAACGAGGATAAATTATGATAACTAAACACCAGATTTCGAACAAGCAAATCAGTAAAGTAACTCACAATAACTCATTTTCCAGAAAAACAACAGGATCTGGATCCCTGATAGCAGCTTTGAGCAGGCCACGAGCATCTTCAGAAGAGTATGGAGCAAGCACCTTCAATCCTGGACATGCACCAAACCATGCTGCATAGCACTGCATAAGTAATAAATGAAAGGAATATTGAATATAGGGCAATAATCAGTGTAACAACAGTGAAAAACGCAAAGAAGCTCTAAGATCCATTTGGTGTTTAAGCGTGAAGCTTAAATAAAGCCTGCACTTTAATGAAGAAAGACCCAAATAGAGATAAAAATATATGTATGTGTGTAGTCCAAAACTAATAATTATAAACATGAATAACTATATGGACAAGGAAATTGAAAAAGAACTACGATAAAGTGAAATATCAATTGTCTAGTGTCGGCTCTTTAGGATTACACTCATCGGCAAGGAAAAGTATGCCTTAGAACCTTGATGACGAAAGTGAAGCGCCCGCTAAGCGAGACGAAGCACTCAACGTGTTTTGCGCTTCACTTCAGGGCCTAAGCGCAGCCTTTGACAATACTGGATGTTAGATAGTTATGTATAAATAATCCTAATCCCATATGTAGTATGAGTAGAATATGTCCTAGTCTCATATGTAGTAAGAGTAGAATATGTCCTAGTCTCATATGTAGTAGAAGTAAGATATGTATTATATATAGGGTTCATAATATTATTGTTAAAAAATAAGTTTTTCTCTCGTACATTCTCACATGGTATCAGAGCTTTAGTGAGAAAATTATCGATGTGCTTCATTCCGACGACATCCGGGAAGAAAGATCTCGTCGCCGTGTAATTTTCCGGCAACTTCGTCTTGTTCCCAGGGTTCATCACTGCTACAGTGGTACTGTGCATATACCAGTACCACTATCATCCAAACCCCAGAAATCCCAGTTCCATCGGAACAAAAAAGACAATCACAGTGCTTTTTCCTGTTGACGGCTCAAGATTGATTTGCGTTATCTCCTCATCGGTAAGTGTTGTATGAAAACCAACATTACCATCTTATTCGGAAAATTCAGGCGACCAAACACCAGTCAATCACTCCGGCAGAAAGGCACGAATCGCTCCGGCAGAAAGGCACAAATCGCTCCGGCACAAAGTCCCTCACGTGCCTGCACGCGCCGCCAGAACAAGGGTTCCGACTCACGTGCCTGCGCGTGATCACTTTCCATCCAAAATTTTCAAAAGTTTCTTTAGGACAGTTATTTCGTGGGGTGATTCCGAGTCCACCTGTACAATTTCATACAGATTCTGAGAACATAGGAATTTTCCAGCAAGCTACAGTAGCTTTTTCGGCGCGTATAAACCATTCCGGACACTTTTTTGACAAAACTTTTTCAGGATAACCTACTCGTCCAGTGATTTCGAGCCTACCTATATAAATTACATTAAATTTTGACAAGTTTTACTTTTCCCGACATGAACAGTGCACCTTTTCCAGCATAAACAGTGATTTTCCGACGTGAACAGTAATTTCCAGAAAAGTATTTGTTTTCTGGTGGTGTTTTAGAGCCTATTTTGCAGTCTAGAGTTCGACTTAGTCTCACTATTTTTAACTTTCTCCGGTGACTTTTCGGCCAACTTTTGTTTACCAGCAACCACCTGATTTTGTTGCTCATGGGGAGTTTAGTGGCCTTGTATATCGCTTGCGCCGGTCACTTTATTGTCTAAAGCAGTCTTCTCAAGTCTATATTATTGATATTAAACCATAATACAAGGACCCCTATTTATAACAATACACAATATTACACTAATCATATTCCATGTGGGACTATACTTATTTACACAACTATTAACTATCTAACAAAGCATCTCCTAACTTAAGTTTTGCATATTTACTTGATCCAGTATATGTTTTCAGCTTTTAAAACTCAAATACCCAATATGAATTTCATAGCGCCAAAAAGTTACTTACACTAGAGACTTACCTCCACGAACAACTTTAGACTGGTATAATGATAGTAGTTGCTACCCATACCGCCAATGGTCGCTTACCCAGACTTATATATGTATATATGCTTAGAGCTCACCTCCTCACCCATACGACTCCTGATAATAGAAGAGAAGCCTCAAACACAGTAGGATGAAAAGTGAGGAAGGAAGAGCTTAGGGAACGTCACGAGAGAGGAAGATAGAAAGGTAAACTATGACACCGAGAATTACGCTTGTTATCCCTGTCCCAACATTCCCCACACTCTCATCTCTTACCAATCTTTCTTTAACTAACCCTCTCTACTCTACTCATACTAATTGCTGTGAGAGTACAAAAAGAGAAATCTGGGACCTTCTTGGAAAAACAAATATAGCTCTCTGAAAGGAGAAAATTCCATTATCACATCAGCCAGATGTTATTTTTCCAACTAACTTTCTAGCATCCTCATTCAAAAGCTAGTGCGGGCCAACCTGATCAGTCCCTAAAACCAAGCAGCCAATTAGCTGATGGTGCTTCAAATGATGGTTCAAGTTGTTCTCTGCAATTGATTAACTGAAGGCAACGCTTAAAACACAATCTTAACGAATCTTAGATGAAAAGTTCCCTTTATTTCGCATAGAGAGAAAAAAAAAATTCAATCTGGAAACCAATGAGCTTATATAGCATACTTTTACCACCAAGATGAGATAAATACGGAAGATCAAATGTAATAACTTATAACAGTGTAACGACATGATGCTTAAGCTTACTTCACTTAATTTTAATGAACTCTGACAACAGCACAAACAAAACAGAGTGCACGCCCCATTTCAGTTCATAGTACCTGAGAATGCTGGGCACCAACTCCAGCTGCAGCACCATTTGGACCTCTGAAAACAATTGGCACTGATATCTGACCAGCAGACATGTAATTGGATTTTGCAGCAGAATTAATAATATGGTCGATTGCCTGCAAATAAGCACCAGCAAGGTTATATGCTTGTACCCAAGGACAAGTGCTATAAATAGCCTCAAAGTCATGATAATATCACAAATCCTATATAAAAAATGAATTTCCACTTGCAGTGACTTAACCAGAATCCATGCCAATATTTGCAGACAGAAATGTCGTTGTCATATGCTATTCTAGAAGCTCTACAGACACATGTTTGTACAAAGAGAGGGAATTGCAGCATGTCAATTTGTTTAGATAAGAAAATACAAAAGAAATCTCAATGCTCGCAAAACAACAGTAATAAGAAAACACTTATACTTATTTGTAAATAAATTAGAGCTACTGAAAATACCATAAGGTCATTTAAGTATTTAACAGCATAGCCCGTTTACCAACACAGCCACTCAAGAATTAGCTGTAGTGTCACGCATTATAAAGCTGGAGATGACAAAAAGAGACATCTTTGTGGATTTTGATGAGTTGGCATCAACCTCAAATCTAAACAGTGCCCTGCTGCTTTAACTTTCTAGCTTAAGTGCTTGAAATTTGTGTCCTCCTTACAGTGAAGCTGCTTGTTGCTTGCGTTTCAGTGGCTGAAAGCAATAACTGGCATCCATTCCCTGAGAGAACACGAGTACACGGAAGAGAAAGCAATAGCAGTTTGTTTTCAATAGTGTAGGTGGTCCGTCGAATTCAGAACTGAAATACCAAGACAGAATCTTTTGTCCTCAAAAGACTATAACTTAAGTTTCCTCCCCCTTTAGCATTTTGTTGCTTTTATTTTTTAAATCATTTTTTTGTAAGAGCATTTCATTGCTTGTATTAGCAACACATTTCATTCAATCAGCAAAAATACAAAACAAAGAAAAGAACTACTTACACCACATCATACTAGAAAATAACTCCGCACTAATCTTGATTCACAAACAATCCTATTTGCAAGTTCTGTTTATTCTAAATCTTACTCAAAAACACCCACAGATGCACCCACTCTCCACCCCCCCCCCCCAAAAAAAAAAAATAGACGTGCTATAACATACTAATGGATGCATTGAAATGATACAGAGTTGTGTGCTACATTTGTTTCATTCAACGACAATTTGAATGACTTTTACATCTTTGACAAATAATTTCAGTAGATCACTAAGAACAGAAAAACTGTGTTTAAAGAGAAAAAAAGTCCAACCTGCATGGAGAAGTTAAATGTCATGAATTCTATTATAGGCTTCAGTCCATGGTATGCGGCACCAACTCCAATTCCAGCAAATCCAGCCTAGGAAAGAACGTAAGACATTTTAGGCACTTCATCATATATGTTCAATGGAGAGCCAAAGAACATCTATTTGATTATTAGTGTACAAGGAGCAACCTCAGTGATCGGTGTATCAAGAACTCTTTCCGGGCCATATTTATCCAAAAGCCCCTTTGAAATCTGGGAGATTTATAATCCAAAAAAAAAAAAAAAATAACAGGCATAAAACATTGATTATCAAGTGTGATGAATACAGAAGATTAGTGCAACAATTGAGATTGTGCAAGATATCTAACCTTGTAGGCTCCCTGATACTCACCAACCTAAGTCAACAAAATTAAGAATATATATTTTATTGATCAAGATTTAAAAAATAACATTGAAGGGCTATACAATGCATTTTAAGAACCTTTTAAAAAGCTATAATTATACCTCTTCTCCCATTACAAAGACCTTAGGATCTGCAGACATTTCTTCATCAAGAGCAGAATTTAGAGCGTCGCGCACTGTCATCTGCAAAGATGTTTAAAGCAATCACTATTAAATAAAACTAAACATAAAATAGAACTATTGCATGACAAAATTAAAGGAAAAAGAAGTCACCTCTTTAGCAGTGGAAGAGTAAGTTCTAGATGTAAATACCCTGCTTTCCCGCAAGAACAGGTTTATATTCTGAAACCAGAAACCCAGTTCAAAAAATTTCCGAAAATGAAATCTGAATCTATTACAAAAACAATTAACTCCATACTCACCAAAGCAGAAATGCCTCTGCTGGCCAGTTTTCGACCTATAATTCGAGACATATCCACTTCCTCTTAACTGAATAAAAATCACAAACATATCATCACCGCAGTAGGTTAAATCAGTGAAAACAAAAAAAAGTTTATCAAACTTCTTCCTTTATTTGTCTTGTTTGTACCAGGGTTCAGTAGGAGTTATAAGAAAGCGAGCACTCGTGCCAATTAGTAAAAAAGGACTAAAATTACCAACAATTAAGTCAATGTAACATAGATCTAAGAAACACTCATACAATCATCACACAAACAAGCAGACAAAATTATACTCATCTACATAACAAGAAGAAAATGTAATGCATCGCTGGAATTTTACGTTGGATTTTCTTATGGGGGATGGGAGGTTGGAGGGAAATTAACCTTTAGTTGTTGGCTATGCCAGAAATAAGACGCAGAGAGTGAATGTAAGTTATACTTTTGATAGCGATAGGGAGAGAGGAGAAACAATTGTTTTAAGTGGCTTTTAAGCAAATTATACCTTTTGTCTTTTCACTTATTTTTGTCATTTTAACTTAAAAATAAGTATTTAAAAGTATTTTTTTACTTTATCCGAATACTATAAAATAGCTTTAAAAAAAAATTGGCTTAAAAATACTTAAAATAAGCCATCCAATCGGGCTCTAAGAAAATGGGTAAAAGCTGCTTTACTTATTTGTTTAATTTAATACCTATTTGGCCAAGCTTTTAAAAACTGTTTCTAAGTTTATTTTTCTCAAAAGTTGTATACGACCGAAATCGAACTCGCCTATTGCATGAAAGATCGAGACTGAAGCGAGATGGGTTGGAGGGCGACCTCGGGTTCCTTCGAGTCAAGGTACGACGTTAGAACATACGTCTTCAAGATCATCGAGCCCGTAACTCCGGAACCAACCCCGACTCCGATTAAGCTCGAGGAAATACTATCGGACCGAATAACGGAAGATCGAAATATCTGTAACCAGTCATATATCATGGCGGGAATCTCGCCACGTATCAACGAGAGACCGACTACTTAGCTAATCATGAGATTTTCTACCTTTTCAAGAATTGTATCTAAAGTAGGACTCCCCTACTATATAAAGGGGGTCTGATTATTTGTAACAAACTTTGTAACACGCATCCCAAAGCAATATACTGTTATTTCTAGTTCTTGTTACCTTGTCATTCTGTTCCGACATCGATTGAGGCACATTTCGACTCGAGGGTGACTAACCTTCAAGGCTAAGATTGTTCGACTCGTGTGGTTTGTATTTACTTTTCTATCATTGATTTTAATAGTAATATGTTTTCTCAATTTGTATCAAGTTAGATCACGTATCTTTAAAACCACGTATAAATTCAATTGTTATCCGATTTTGAGGGTAAACAGTTTGGCGTCCACTGTGGAGCTAGTGATAATAGTTGCTATTTGATACAAACTTTCATAACACACATTATTTTACACTTGTTCTTTGGAGTGTCTTTGATTCCAGGATCGAAATGTCGAACTCAATTAGCACATCTACACATTGACAACGATTTCGGCAACCACGGCGAAAAAGATAATTAGCACCTGGGAATGACGTACCCCAGGTTGATCTTGATGGAGTCCCGGTTGCAGAACCAATCGATGTCAGTTCACATGTAGCCATCAACGTAAATTTGCCCACCGATCCCGAGGACAGCGTCCGTAGAGATGTTCGATCAGTCGTTCAAAGCATACGTGGCGGTGAATATGGTGGAATCAACCTACGGGTGATCTTCGAAATGTTACAGGCTCAACAGCCGGCTATAGCTCAACTCCAGAACCAAAGTTTCCCACCAAGTAGGATTAATCCTGAGCCATCCCAGGAAGTTGTCCACAGAATTGAATCATCCTCAAAGAGATCGAATGAGAAGGAATCGGGGACCAATCCGGTAATAATGAAGATGCTCGAGGAACTGAAAAAACTAATTAAGTCGGGAGAGAAGAAGATTGAGAAAAATGATAAGAAGGCGGAAACCTACAATTCTAGGGTCGATCAAATCCCGAGAGAGGCCTGGACTCCAAAAAGTTCGTGCAGAAACCTTTCCCCCCGAGCGCGGCTCCCAAGTCGATCCCTAGAAGTTTCGCATGCCCGAGAATCCTAAATACAATAGAAAGACCGACCCGAACGAGCATGTCACCTTTTACACATGTGCCATCAAAGGGAATGATCTAGAGGATGATGAGATCGAATCTGTCTTACTAAACACATTCGATGAGACCTTGTCAAAGGGAGGTATGATATGGTATCACAATTTACCACCTAATTCTATTGACTCATTTGCTATGCTTGCAGATTCTTTCGTGAAGGCACACGCCGAGACCATCAAGGTCGAAATCAGGAAGTCAGACGTTTTCAAGGTAAGACATAAGGACAATGAAATGCTTATAGAGTTCATCTCTCGATTCCAAATGGAAAGGATAGACCTACCGACGGTCGCTGATGACTGGGTCGTTCAAGACTTCACTCAAGGACTCAATGTTCGAAGCTCGGTGGCTTCACAACAGTTGAAGCAGAATCTTATTAAGTACCCGACTATTACTTGGGTCGATGTGCATAACTAGTATCAATCAAATATGAGGGTGGAAGACGATCAACTTGAGGCTCCTTCCGGGTCCATTT
This sequence comes from Nicotiana paniculata, assembly GCA_005239505.1. Taxonomy (NCBI): domain Eukaryota; kingdom Viridiplantae; phylum Streptophyta; class Magnoliopsida; order Solanales; family Solanaceae; genus Nicotiana; species Nicotiana paniculata. The sequence continues at coordinate 14,011 of ML324907.1, read as the reverse complement.
ATCCTGTCAGAAATGTCGACAAAATCAAGAGAGATATTGACTGGGAACCAAGGTCGAACAGAGATCGGTACCATTTATATAATGGAGATAGTGGAAACAGCGGATCCGGGCGAAGTTCCATGAGAAATTAAAGGAGAAGCGATCGAGGTCATAGCTCTCGAGGGCTCATGAGTAAGAATGGTTTCGACAGACCTATCAGACCTAAAGAAGCACCGCGATTATCGGAATACAACTTTAATGTTAATGCGGCTACCATCGTATCAGCTATCGGACGCATCAAAGATACTAAGTGGCCTTGACCTTTACAAACTGATCTAGCCCAAAGAGATCCCAACCAAATGTGCAAATATAATGGCCTTCATGGCCACAGAACGGAGGATTGTTGACAGTTGTGAGAAGAAGTAGCCCGGTTATTCAACAACGGGCACCTTAGAGAATTTCTGAGTGACAGAGCCAAGAATCATTTCAGAATCAGGGACTCCAACAAACAGACCGGACCGGAAGAACCACAACAAGTTATCAATATGATCATCGGTGGAGTCGGTGTCCCTCAAGGACCTGTCACGACCCAAACCGATGGGCCACGACGGGTGCCCGAGTCCTACCTGTCGAATACACGTAAGCATGCGTCTAAGACATAAACCTGAATGGCATCTGCTGAATTACAAAAATAACATACATGAAGGAAACCTGCCAAAAAGGCATATGTACGTATACATGCAGAATACACTGGGTGAGCCGGCAAGGCTGCTATAGACAACTATACATCCAAAACTGAAAGCCGATAAGGCCACATACCATCCAACTGTACATAACTATCTACACACCCCTAATAGAAATACACCCGTACAAAGACGGGACTAAGCCACGTCCTACCCATATATATATATATATATATATATATATATATATATATATATATATATATATATATATATATATATATATATATATATATATATATATATATATATATATATAAACAAGCATATCGTACCAAAAATCAAAAGCAACTCCGGATCAAGTGGAGCACGCCAACTCTCGCTGATCAGGGATCCTAAGAAGGGGGACCGTCGACTTGCCTACCTGCACTCGCGGGCATGAAACGCAGGCCCCAGGAAATAGGGCGTCAGTATGAAAAATGTACTGAGTATGTGAGGCATGAAAATCAGTATGTAAAAGACATAGATGAAACATGGAATAAAGAAATCCATAAGTAAATCTGAATATCTTTGTAAATTCTGAAACATTTATAATGGCATGTACGTGCGTATAAATGTCGTGTCATGCATAGGTATAGGTGTATATAATATCATCAAGCCTTTGAGGGCATCCCATCATATCGTCTCGGCCACTGTGGGTAACATCATCAACATATACCAACTGATTAGGTGGTGGTGCGTATATAACGCCGTAACTTTTTCATATCCCATATAAATATAATATACATATATATGTGTATATAATGTCATCTGATCATGGGTCAATGTACATGTATAAATGGATGAAATGCATAAGAAATACGTTAATAAAAAAAATTCGGAACGCCATAAAAATCAATATGCCTTTCGGATAAACATTATCGAATACGTATTTTTCTGGGACCCATGAGCAGAAGATAATAATAATTCACATGGGGAATCAAGAATATAGATATCCCTAGTATTTCTATGAATAGAGTAATTTATGAAAATTATGCGTTTGCTCGTTTCTTTTATATTTGGATCATGCCAAAAAGAAAGAAGGGATAGCCTTAACATACCCGAAGTAGAGAAAAATCTGTATGATATTTTTGGAAAAGGTTTCACCGTACCCCTTTAGAACCACAAAATGTGTACGTTGATAAACTTCCAATATGTCGTTGGATTTTTGGGTTGGAAAACGTTCTGTTGAAGCTTGCTAACATTCTGGATTTTAAAGTTTTGGTTGCAAGATGTTCTGTAAAGATGGCTTGGTTGAAAGGATCTTTGATGTAAGAATGATTATCATTCTAATGATTTTAGTCTTTAGTGAATATGGAAGATCTAAATATGGAGTGAATATGTGACATTATATCACCTAATACAAANTTAATTAATTAGGTAATATTTCGTTACCCGATAATTAACCAATTACCCGCATAATTAAGAATTATCTCAAATTACCTAAAAATATTATTCATTTTTAATATACTTTATACATCATACTATCACAGTCATATGGTACCTTGTATGGTACTAGTCCATAAATATTGAGTATTATCGCTCGACCCGTATTTTATCTCAAATCGGCAACCTTCAACGAAACTCATTTTCTTTAATTTGTGTACCCTTTATCCTTCATGACACTTACTTATCGCTTGTTATAAATAGCATAAATACGTCAATCTCAAGATAATCTCATCCCCCAGTCTACGTCAATTAACTGAAGACGAAACTTCTAATGTACGAAAACGGGAGACGTAACATCCTTCTCCCCTTAGAAACATTCGTCCTCGAATGTTTAATTCCCCGAGATCTACATAACTTTGGCAGAGTCGCCTTTGTAACAACACTACTACCAACTCTCCCTGTAGAAGCTTAATAATTCAACGCCACATAGGACCACAATCATCAATAATGACAATGGTCTCACACGACCAATGACAATAACTAACACAAGAATCCGTACACGTACCTTGAGGTTATGACGTCTAAGTCGGATCCTTCTCTAGAGGAGGAAATAAGTAAGGATATCTAGACTTCATATCTTCCTCGGCCTCCCAAGTCATTTCTTCCACATTGTTGTTTCTTCAAAGTATTTTCATGGAGGCCACCTCCTTATTTCTTAGCTTGCGGATTTGTTGGTCTAGGACGGCAACCAGAATTTCCTCGTATGACAAGTCCTCTGTATCTGTACATCATTCGTGGGCACCACTCGGGTAGGATCGCCAATGTACTTCCGTAACATAGATATTTGGAAAACCAGATGGACAGACTCCAATTCTGAGGGTAATTCTAACTCGTAAGCTACTTGGCTCACTCTCCGAATGATCCTATAAGGCCCAATATATAGTGGGCTAAGTTTTCCTTTCTTGCCAAACCTCATCACACCCTTCATAGATGATACCTTTAAGAATACCCAATCTTTAACCCCGAACTCTAAATCTCATCGCCGCACGTCAGAATATGACTTCTGACGACTCTGAGCTGTCAACAGTCGATTTCGGATAAGCTTTACTTTTTCTATGGATTGCTGAACTAGGTCTGGCCCATGTAATCCAGATTCTCCAACATCAAACCACCCTATAGCCGACCTACACTTCCGTCCATAAAGAGCTTCGTATGGAGCCATCTGAATACTGTAATGGTAGCTATTATTATATGCGAACTCAATAAGCGGCAGATGATCATCCCAGCTACCTTTGAAGTCTATCACACAAGCTCGTAACAATCCCCAAGTGTCTGAATAGTACGCTCAGCCTGTCCCTCTGTCTGGGGATGAAATGATGTACTAAGACTTACTTGAGTCCCCAATCCTTTTTGGAAGGACCTCCAGAAGTTAACTGTAAATTGAGCTCCTCTATCTGAGATAATAGAAACAGGGACACCATGCAGTCGTACTATCTCCTTAATATAAAGCCTTGGATAATCCTTTGAGGAATATGTAGTTCTAACGGGCAAAAAATGGGCTGACTTTGTAAGCCTATCAACAATCACCCATATCGAATCGAACTTACGCTGGTACGAGGTAAGCCTACGATGAAATCCATTTTGATTACTTCCCATTTCCAAGTCGGAATCTCCATAGCCTGCAATAACCCACCGGGTTTCTGATGCTCAATCTTAACTTGCTGACAGTTAGGACACTGAGCAACAAACTCCGCTATATCCTTTTTCATTCCGTCCCACCAATATACTTCCCTGATATCATGATACATCTTTGTCGCTCTTGGTTGGATAGAATAATGAGAATAGTGAGTTTCTCCTATAATCTGCTGATGCAGCCCTGCAACATTAGGGACACATAATCGTCCTCGATATCTAAGGACCCCATGTTCTGTAACCTCAAACAGTGTCTTCTCCTTCCGAGGGGTGGTGTCCCTATAATGAACTAACACAGGATCCTCGTATTGGCGTTCCTTCAGTTTAGTTACTAAAGAGGATGTTGCCGCATCCTGAATAGTAACTCAAATATTACCGGAATCAAGTAATCGAACTCCAAGACTAGCTAGTTGATGAATCTCACGAGCTATTCCCCTCTTCTCTGGCTGTAAATATGACAGGCTACCCATCGATCTACGGCTGAGGGCATCGGCTACCACGTTCTCCTTCCCCGGATGGTATAAAATATCAACATCATAGTCTTTAAGTAGCTCCAACCATCTTCTTTGATGTAAATTCAATTCTTTTTTCCTGAAGATATACTGGAGGCTCTTATGATCTGTATAGATATCAACATGAATGCCATATAAGTAGTGCCTCCACATCTTTAGTGCATGAATCACTACGGCTAACTCTAAATCGTGGGTCGGGTAATTCTTCTCATGATTTCTCAGTTGTCTAGAAGCATAAGCTACAACCTTACCATGTTGCATCAATACAGAACCCAACCCAACGCCGGAGGCATCACAATAGATAACATAACCATCGGTCCCTTCTGGGAGCGCTAGAATCGGTGCTGAAGTTAATCTGTCCTTTAATGCCTGGAAACTCAGTTCGCAAGCATCAGTCCATTGAAACACTACTCCCTTCTGAGTCAACTTTGTCAAAGGTGCCGAAAGGGAAGAAAATCCCTCTAAAAATCTCCTGTAATAGCATGCCAAACCGAGAAAGCTACGAACCTTTGTCGGTGTTGTGGGTCTAGGCCAAGTCTTTAGTGCCTCAATCTTTTGTGTATTCACTCAGACGCCTTCACCTGAAATGATATGCCCAAGGAAAGCTATAGAGTTCAACCAGAATTCACAGTTAGATAATTTTGCATACAACTTCCCTTTTTGTAGAACTCTGAGCATAGTATGCAGATGATCTGCATGCTCAGCCTTTGAACGAGAATACACCAATATATCATCGATAAAAATAATTACGAACATATCTTAAAAGGTCCTGAACACATGGTTCATCAAATCTATGAATACTGCTAGGGCATTGGTCAAACCGAACGACATAACACGAAACTCAAAGTGCCCGTATCTGGTCCTAAATGTTGTCTTCATAATACCTTCCTCCTTAACCGTTACCTGATGGTACCCGGACCTCAAGTCTATCTTTGAAAAACACTTGGCACCTTGCAACTGATCAAATAAATCATCAATCCTCGGGAGCAGGTACTTATTCTTGATCGTCACCTTATTCAACTGTCTATAATCAATATACATCTGTAACTACCATCTTTCTTCCTCACAAATAACACAGGTACTTCCCACAGTGATGTATAGGTCTGATAAAGCTTTTCTCAAGTAAGTTCTTTAGTTTTTCCTTCAACTCTCTCAGCTCTGTGGGGGCCATTCTATAGGGAGGAATAGATATTGGATGAGTATCTGGTAGTAGGTCAATAGCAAACTCAATTTCTCGCTCTGGTGGAAGACCCGGAAGCTCAATGGAAAAAACATCGAGAAACTCATTAACCACAGTGATGGACTGAATGGTTGGTGACTCTACTTCCACATTCCAAACCCGAACTAAGTGATAAATAGAGCCTTTTCTGATCATCTTCCTTGCCTTGAGATAGGGAATAAATTTACCTCTCGGCGATGCCGTATTACCTTTCCATTCAAAAATAGGCTCCCCTGGAAATTGAAATCGGACTATCTTCGATCTACAATCAATGTTTCCATGACAAGAAGCCAACTAATTCATATCCATTATAACATCAAATTCTACCGTATCTAACTCTATTAGGTTCACTATGGTAGATCGACTATGAGCTACTATTATACAACCTCTATATACTCGCTTAGCTATCACTGAGTCCCCAGCAGGTGTAGACACCTCAAAGGGTTTAACCAATTCAGTTTTTATTTTAAACTTACTAGCAACCAACAGAGTAACATATGATAAGGTGGAACCTGGGTCAATCAGTACATATACATCATATGATAAGACTGATAATATACCTGTAAGAACATCAGGTGATGACTCCTGATCTTGTCGCCCTGCCAACGCATAAATACGATTCTGAGGACCGCTCGAGCTAGATGCTCCGCCTCTGCCTCTACCACGACTCATTGGTGGTTGTGAACCTTTCCCCCGGCGTACTGATGATGAAGAACCAGCTACATATCCCGTTGGCTGAGATATGCTTGCATCACCTCTCATCAGACAATCCCTCGTATTGTGGCCCGGATAACCACAAGTATAACAAACACCCAACCCCATACAGCACTGCCCGACATGTTGCTTACCACACTAAGCACATCGTGGAAAGGGCGGTCTCATCTGACATGACTCACTCCTATACTGAGAAACTGAGGCCCTAAATTTCTGACCAGGCCCTAAATATGTGGAACGATCAAATCTTTTACCGTCAAACTGAGGGGGTGCACTAGCCGATGGCTGGGCTAGATACCTCGAGTATTGTGGTCTTTGAAAAAACTCACCAGAAGGACTCGAAGACCTCGCTCTCTTATTTTGGGCCCTACCATGCTCATGATCAACCCCCTACTTCTGCTTACACTCCTCTACACCCTGAGTGTATGCCTAAATACGAGAAATATCCATGTCTGGCTGAAGTGAGACCGACATACAATCGTTAAGCAAGTACGGCTCTAACCCCATCACGAACCGGTGAACCCGATCCTCCGTCTTAGATACAATAGTGGGAGCATACCTATCCAACAAATCAAACTGAAGACTGTATTCTTGAGCACTCATGTTACCCTGCCGAAGGGTCAAGAACCTATCAACTGTGGCCCGTCGAAGCTCTAGTGGCAAATAATGACAAAAAAAAGCTTCTGTAAAATCCTGCCATACTGTTGGAGGGGAATCCTCACTTCTGGACAATTCCTAAGACTCGTACTAATTAACTGCAACATCTTGGAGTCTATAGGAAGCTAGCTCAACTGACTCAATTGCAGTGGCCTTCATTACCCTCAACGTCCTCTGCATTCTATCAATCGATACCTGAGGGTCCTCATTTGAATCTTCCCTTGTGAATACCGGAGGGTCTAAATTAATGAAATCACAAACCCTCGGGTTGACGGACCTATCTGCATGACCAATACCTACTTCCTGACGCCGAGCCTGCGCGGCTACTAATCGAGTTATTAGTTGAATAGCATCTCTCATCTCCTGATCCGGTGCATCTGGCTGAGGAGCTGAACTTACAGGGACTGGCGCTGGAGCTGGTGCCCCTCGGAGCTCATCTGGAGAGGGTGGGGTATGTGAAGTCTGAGGTGGAATCTCACTATGAGACTCTCCCCAAGCCATGGTAACTCGTGGCGCTCGACTAGTAATCTCACCAGCCACAGACTTTCCCTTCTGGGCAGTTGTAGTCTTTGGAAGCATCACTAAAAATATGACTGTCACACCCCGAACTTGGGGGCGAGACCGGCACCCGGTGCCTCACCTATCCTTGTGTACCAACTTGCGACTAAGGGACTCTGAACATATAATGTCATACTTTGGCCATGTGCCATATTGCAAGAAAATTGCAAATGCTGACTAAACAATAATATAATGTTGGGCCGACAAGGCCGTCATAACTACTACAGCTGGCAAACCAACAAAATATACATAAAAGGACTACAAGCCCAACAAACTGCACTAACTGATAGGATATGTCTACAGGCCTATACTGATGGATATACTATAATTAGAACAAGTCCACACTCTACTCATAACATATATACATATATATATATATATATATATATATATATATATATATATATATATATATATATATATATATATATATATAAGATGTACATAAAGCTATAGACCCGGCAACTCCGAAGGGTATGGTGCTTACCGATCAAGCTGAACTCGGGCGTGTATTGAGGAGGTCTACCCGTCTGTATGTCTGAACCTGCACGCATGAAATGCAGTGTACCTAGAAAAGGGAGGTCAGTACAAAATAATGTACCGAGTATGTAACGAAATATACTGAAAGCTGAATTGAACTGATAATATTACAACTGAAAGCAACTGGAAGTCAAAGATAATCTAAAGATATGCTTACATGGTGATACTGACTCAACTCTCTCAATATAGTAAGTAAAAATAGATGTCCAACCTTATAAGGCTCGATGTATATATAACTTCTCTGTCGTAGTAGGCTCGCTCATAGGCGCTCGGCCATAGTAGGCTCGATATATAACTTACTATCTGATCAGAGGTTACCCAATAGGGGTCTGCCCATCGATTATAGCTCGATGGTAATGAAATACTGTAATACTGTATATATAGACTTTATGCTCTCTTGACTGGAAAAGGAAATACTCAATTGAATATGAAGTCCCGATAAGGAGAATATTATCACTTACAAGACTAGGAAAATATACGTAAGTTTCGGGATATGAATCTTTCTTTATGTCTCGTTATCAAACTCGTGTAATTACAAGATCATGAAAAATGAAGGAAGAGCTTAGCCTTAACATGCCTGAACTGATTCTTTTTTGCGAAAACATGTAGCGGAGGATCAAAGTAGGGAAAAATCCGTATGATATTCTGGAGTAAGATTATAACGGGCCTTCTTTGAATTAGAAATTCATGTTGCAACTTGTATTGTTTAAGAGAATCTCACGTTGGTCATTGTTATTTCTCTCTTAATAATGTTGGAATGTCATTTTACTTAGTCTTAGAAAAATTGCATACCTTATTAATAGATAGACCAAGTATCGATACGTGTAAACAAGATGACCTTTGCCTTATGACTCATTTTATGCATTTTTCCACTTTGGATTAGTCTATGCCATGTGGAAATCCCCAAAAGACACTTATCCACTTAATAATATAATTATCTCCATAATTAATCAATTACCCACATAATTAAGAATTCTCTCAAATTACCTAGAATACTAGTCACTTTTAACACACCTTACTATCATGGTCATGTGGTACCTTGTATGGTGCTAGTCCATAAGTATCGGGTATTTTAGCTCGGGCCGTATTTTATCCCAAAATGTCAAACTTCGACGAAAATTTATTTTTTTCGATTTTCTTACCCTCTCATCTTCACGAATTTATTCATCACTTGTTTGAAATAGCATAACGCTTATAATTTCCAAATAATCTTGTCCTTGAACTGAGGTTAATTATCTTATGACAATTTCACGTATAATACTACAGGGTGTAACATCATCGTAATATAATACTGCAGGGCGTAATATCGACATAATACTGTGGGGCGTAACATCATTCCCCCCCTTTGGAACATTCGTCCTCGAATGTTGAATGATGCAGTAATCATTCTCATAATCCATAGCTCTTGCGAATACTTTAATATTCTCCTATCCATTTAGGCAACTGTTCTTTGAATAAATCCAAAGGCCAGAGCATACCCACCTTTAGGCCTCTTTCTCATGCCATGACTTGTGGTCGGAATCCTTCCAATATCGTAGCAGTTTCTACCTTCTTTCATGTAGCTTATACAATTCCGACCTTGTAAGTGCGCCTATGCAGCTCTTCTCTCCTTTTTCCTCCAGCTTTTAGCCAATCTCTAGGCCTTAGTTTGTGAACATATACTAAGCTTGACAAGATGTTCCTCTAGGCATTTATAGGTATACTGAAGTTCTTCGCTGGGTACTTTGTTGATCTTACGAACATTGCTATACCTTATTTCATAGACCCGTCTATCCCTTCGTATGACTTTACTGCATCAAGGTAGGTCATACTATACCCTAACTCTTACTTCAATTTATCGTTACTGGGGTATGCTACCAAAATCCAGGTTACTTTTGTTGCTTATCCTATAGGTATAAATCTCAGTCCTTTAATGCTTCTTCATTACCGTTCATCTTAAGAGTGATGGCCTAATCTAATGTCATAATTTGTAACTTGTATCTGTTCATTGTTGATTCACCTCATTGTTGATCTACAATCCACCACTTGAAGACTTGAAACTTCTTACGTAATACATTGCCCCTAGGGCCCACGTCTCATCGGGGACATCTGGAGTAATTAGATTGATCCACCTAGGGGTGACACTACACCTCCATAACCGTACTTTATAGAATCCCAATGTGGCTCACCTTATATGGGTATTTTAGTCCCTTACAATTCATGAAATCCTCTTCAATTCATTACTCAATAGAAGGCCCAAACATCATCCTTTATCTATCACAATCACACACTTATTCTACTACCAGGGCAGCATTCCATCTTTTCTAAATGCTACTAGTCTTAGACTCCTTTGAGTTTGTTCAGGCTATACTAAGCTTTCTATAACTTAGAGGAACCATCAGCTCCCTTTTTTCCTGGGGATAATTTCGAAGACTTATACATTTCTTGTTAACTCCTCACTCGCCCCTTCTTATCCTTACCCTGCCTTCATCAAACCTGTCATTTTACCATACTTTAGCTTGCGACCGATTTGCTTATGTTTCTGGGACATCAAGCGAGATATCGCATCGTCTCTAACTCTTCTTTTACCTTCTAATTAGACCTTTAGGTACTTAGAAACCATAGACTGGAAGGTATGTTACTCACGACGCTGGTATCATTCCTGGATACTGAATCCCCGTGCTTCTAGCCTTTTATCCGCATTATGGACTATTCACAACCTTCTGCATTTGAGTATCTCGTATGTTGTTCCCCTTTATATTTCTTACCTTAAAATATTGCATCGTATCTTCTATCTCTTTCATGATCTCCCTTACACTTAGGCATAATTCACGTTCACAATTTGAAGCTTTATTATAATATTTGCACCTCTAGGCATACACAATTCGGTGGGAGATTCATACTGACTTCTTATGAGGCTGGTACTTCTTCTAACTGGGTTTACTGAAGAGCCGTTATAGAATATGTTTGTTGTACTATCTCTCTTGTACCTCTGATATTAAGAGTAATTCTGCATTATTCTCAATCACAATTTCTATAATTTTCTTAGTCTAATAATCAGACTCCTAATTTACTTCGTTGATGTAACTCTTTAGTTTCCTCTTCCTTCTAATCAGCCTTTATGTAGGCTTAAGCCATCTTCCGATCTGCGGCTCGTGGCATTACTATAGCCCTTCATGGATGCTATGGAATATTCAAGATACAATTCTTTTAACAATTCTATCCTTTGCTTATTTATAACCCGGGCTCAATTCTTCCTTTGAACTTATACCGGAACCTTCTATGGCTGTATTATTGTCAATATATATGATGCATGGATAACACTCCAAACTTTTAAGTGCATTCATAACGTAACCAACTCTGGTCATTGATCGAATAATTCCTTTTGTTCTATCTTAGCTTTCTTTAAACGTAAGCTATTACTTTTCCTGGTTATTTTGCCACATTGTTGCATACATACTTAGCTTATCTTAGTGCCCGCAAATATTGGAATTCCATACAACTCATATGATGTTGAATATCACTTCTGATTTTACTCCCCGTTCATTATCCATGGTAGGTTCCATTTCCTTATGGTGTGCATACGATGTTGTTTTGGGACTGTTGTTATAAGACTATTTCCTCAGATTTTAGGTTGAAGCCTTCTTTCTTATTTTCCTTAGCTATTCTTTCATTATAGTACTTAGGGAGGACCCTCTGACTCTTGTAAAGCTGCTAGCTTATTACATCATATACTCGACGAAATTTTTGATGCCCCTCCTCGTCTATAATTATCCACGGTTACTTACCTCCACGCCCTTGTGCTTGTAGGGTTGCTTCTGAACTTGATATTTTGACCATCTTCCTAGTGGCACTCTCTTTTATTTTTGTGATACTCATATGATTCTTTTAACTACCCCAACTCCTATCTTAATATTTCTCAAGGGTTCTGATGTCATATCTGCGATACTGAACTCCCCATGTTGGGGTTCACTATGTTTATTTTACATGGTCCGTTGATTTATCTGTAACCTCTTGTCTAGCCATAACTAGACTCTTCGAGAATTAACTACTGACTGCTCGTTGGTCCATTCCCATATCAATACTCCGCGTAATCTTTCCTGGGTTATTTCATTTGTATTAACTTACATCTTGTGTTGGATCTTTATTTATCAATAACATCCCGAGCCGAAACCCTTACTTCCTCTCCTTGGCATCGTGCTTGCTTAATGTTCTGGAATCGTAGCACATGCGTAGTAGCTGAATCAGTGTAATCTCACTCCTTTTTCATTTTTACCGCATTCTTCCTTTACCATTCCATGATTAGTAGAACCAATTAATTCTGACTTCATGGAACATCACTCAATATCATCCCTCCCCCCCCCCCTAAGAGTTAGTTCTACGACGATCTACCTATAGATGTTTTACCTCTTCATCTTTGGCGTCTTTTCGCATCATCGATGACCCTTACTCGCCTTGCGGTAATCCTTCTATACCAAGGATAAGAAAATTACTTACTCGCGATGGTGACACTTAGTGTAACTGGCATATACAGTCCCTTAAGCTTAACTTTTCTCACATTGCTTTACTTTAGGGAAGCGTCTTCCTGAGTGACCATTCTCTGAGTTCATCATGGATCTTCTTATATTGTCCATTCTATTATCGCCGGAACGTAATATGAAATTCTCATGATGCTGACTATTACCAAATCACTCAGTCCCTAATTCATTTTTAGTTTATCTTGTTCATCAGTCCATACTGATTTCTATTTCTATGGTCTAAGTTCTCCTTCTGTTAATCACGTTAGAGTTGCGAGCTTATTTCTCGAAATGAGGATGTGACTGTATGGACTATACTCTTTTGTTGTCTTAAGGCCCATCACCTCTTGTATCTTTCTTCATTTAACTATAGATTCTGTAACACTCTACCGTTGTCATCCATGTATCACATCTCACTCATAATTCTTCTTTATCTCTCTCTTCTCATTACTCTGCTAATATTCCTGCCTATCCCTTTCTTGTGAAAAAGTCAACAAGACATTCTTTCACTTTTAGCTCTGATTGCTTCATTCATCGGCTCTTAGGGTTGCTCAATGTCCTTTCTCTACTAGGGATGAGAGTCACACTAAGGTAATATTTATCCCTTCCAGGCTTTCGGTGCCTAGCTTCGGAATTTTTTTGATCATGCTAGTATTCATATCTAATCGTAATATTCTAGAGTGCATCATATGGGTGTCTCACAAGAAGATCTATTAGCACATTTGTAATATCCTTCAGAGATGTCAACTAACGCAAACAATCCATTCACCATTTTAGTTTACTCTAACCCCAGCCGGATCCTGATGTTCCGTCCTTTTCTTAAATTACACTTGTTAGCCCCCATAGGGCATAACTGAGACGGGTGCGGCCAATTGTACATACATCTGTTATTGATGAAGGTAACTCAAATGCTTATATCTCTCTTCTTGAATTGTAGATAATGTTCATCTCTACTAGTTAGGTACCTCGTACCCTTCTTTACTTGTCGAAACTTGTATCTTCTGATTTTGTTTCATTGCTTTTTACCATACGAGTGGAGAGATATTTTTTTTTTAGGGATCCTTATCAAGAAGCTTACACAGTACCCACATGATCTGCTGAAAACCTCACATTTACTTATCATAAGCATGATATAAAGTCGAATTTCTCTGACTCAACACTTCCATAGTCATATCTCTTACCAACCGTCTTTCTGGATGTAGGTATCGCCTTATTATAAATAAAATAGAGTTTAATAATTTGAATTCTTATAACTGAGCTCTACAACATGATCTAGAGTAAGAAGAAAGAGTGACAATCCTAAATGCCCTGTAGCCTCCTGCTTATAAGTGTGGTGCACGACACACCCATAAACAAGACTCTACTAGACACATCTTGTAGACTCCCTAGGACAGAATTTCTCTGATACCACTTTGTCACGCCCCGAACTTGGGGGGCGAGACTGGAACCCCGTGCATCACCTATCCTGGTGTACCAACTTGCGACTAAGGGACTCTGAACATATAATGTCATACTTTGGCCATGGGCCACATT
>MDKI01045583.1:0-20286 GCA_005239505.1 Nicotiana paniculata | reverse complement strand
TGGTCAGTCGGAGCGTACAATTCAGATATTGGAGGACATGCTTAGGGCATGTGTGATTGACTTTGGAGGTCAGTGGGACAAGTTCTTGCCTTTGGCCGAGTTTGCCTACAATAACAGTTACCAGTCCAACATCGAGATTGCTCCATTCGAGGCTTTGTATGGTCGGCGATGTCGTTCTCCTATCGGGTGGTTTGAGCCTGGCAAAGCTAAGTTATATGGCACCGACCTGGTGAGGGATGCTTTGGAGAGGGTGAAGTTTATTCAGGAGAGGATCCGCACAGCACAGTCCAGAGTTACGCGGATCAGAGGGTGCGTGATGTATCATTTATGGAGGGAGACAAGGTTCTGTTGAAGGTCTCGCCAATGAATGGTATTATGAAATTCGGGAAGAAGGGAAAGCTGAGCACGAGGTTTATAGGTCCCTTCGAGGTGTTGAGGCGTGTTGGGGAGGTTTCTTATAAGTTAGCCTTTCTCCCAGTTTATCAGGAGTTCATCCGGTCTTTCATGTATCCATGATCTGGAGGTATCGCGTCGACTTCTCTCACGTGGTTGATTTCAGGACTATTCCGTTGGATGAGAGGTTGGGCTACGAGGAGGAGCCAGTTGCTATTATTGATAGACAAGATCGCAAGTTGAGGTCCAAGAGAGTTTATGCCGTAAAGGTCCAGTGGAGGGGCCAACCAGTCGGGGAGGCGACTTTTTCCGAGGAGGACATGCGGAGCAGATATCCGCATTTATTCAGCACTTCAGGTATGATTCTAGACCCGTTCGAGGATGAACATTTGTTTAAGAGGTGGAGAATGTAACAACCCGACAGCTCGTTTTGCGTTATCGGACCCCGTGCCTCTAAATGAAACTTCCCATAGAGTCTTATTGGGATTTATGACTTGCAGGGACGGGTGGTTCAGAATTCCGATGTGTTTAGAGCAGTATAGGAACACTTTGAGGCTTAGTTCCTTAAGGCTGGCCCTTTTGGCCAAATTTAACTTCGGTCAACATTTTGAGAAAACGACCTCGCAATAGAGTTTCGACAGTTCCAGTAGCTTTGTATGATTATTTTGGACTTAGGCGTATGATCGGAATGGGTTTTGGATGACTTGGCGGCATTTCGGCGCCCAATCGAAATAAGAGTTTTCTTAAATTCATAATGTGGTTTGGAACATGTTTTTGTGTTATCAAGGTCCGGATGGGATTCCGAGATAGGGAATAGTTCCGTTATGTCATTTATGACTTGCTTGCAAAATTTGGTGGCATTCAGAGTAGTATAGATCGGTTTGGCGCATTGTTAGCGAATTGAAGAACTTGAAGTTCTTAAGTTATGATTCTAGGGGTTTTGGGATGTGATTTTGAGTTTTAGCATGGTTTTGAGTGTTCCGAAGGCTCGAGCGAGTCCATTATGATTTGGGACTTTTTGGTGTATTTGGACGGGGGGTCGGGTGGGCCTAGGTGCCTCTCAGACACCACATGAGGCAAAAAACCAGCTAAAATAGCTACTGGTGCACCTGTTCCGGTGTGACCGCAGGTGCGGTCCGACCCCCAGCGGGTAGGCCATTTCTCGTAGGTGCGCACAAAGTTCCACAGGAGCGGAGCCGCAGGTGCGGGCTCAAGCCTCCTCGTCCAATTCCGCAGGTGCGAGCCTTGGCTCGCATGTGCGTATCAACTGTTAGGCAATGTGCTTCGTTAAAAACAGGATTTTGTTCCTTTTCTTCATATTTTTGTACCATTTTCGACCTAGGGAGTTTGAGGAAGGGCCAATTCACCTAGCTACTGAAGAGGTCAGTAAATTCTACCCTAGTATTTGTTTAATACATGAATTACCAATTAAACTAGCTACTAAATTAGTGAAAATTAAGAATTTGGGTATTAACCTAGGGATTTCAGAAATTTTGAGAATTACACGTCAATTTGCTATGAAATCAAGTAAAAACCATGTATTAACGATCCTTAGGTTATGGGTGAGCGTTTCCTTCGTGAATTTTTGAAATCCGAGCGTGCGGGCCCGGGGGTGAATTTCAGAATTTCTTCAAGAATGTTGAATTTACTAATTGAGTAGGAGAATTTACATACTTCGGGCATAAATTGATGTATCTGTATAATATTTTGCTAGTTTCGAGTCCACGGGTGTAGAGTTCGGGGTTTGGGGCGCGTTCTTGGTCCGGGAAGTGGAATCGACACGAGATGAGTCTCCTTTCTAACCTTGTAAGAGAGAATTGTCCCCATAGGTGATCTAAATGCTATGTGTTGTTGTTTGCGGGGGCTACATACGCACAAAGTGACGAGAGTCCGTACGTAGCGGCTATTATTGATATGTCCGGGTAGTTAGACTCACATCATGCCTTGTATTCTTTCCTGTAATGCATTATATGTTATGAACTCATGTTATATGTAGTATCGTTTCCCTGTGATCTTATAGAATTGGGTAATTTGAAGAAGTTCTTTATGGAAAGCAAAATTTGAGGATTACTGTGTGTGCATGTGACCCCTTCGCAATTATATTCCACGCGCGGAGTGTGACTTCCCTCACTCTCATGAGAGCAAGTTGTACGCCACGGAGGATTGAAAGATGCACTTATGGTTCGGGTTGTTCGACCCTCGGCAGTACGCATGTATGATTATGGTAAAATTGCACTTATGATTCAGGTCATTCGACCCTCGGTAGTGCACATATATAGTTATTTTATGGCTCAAACTTGTTGTCCTTACCTCGTATGTGCATGCTAGATTGTTACTGATTCCACGGACATTGATCTGACAGATATTTGGGGAAAATGAAGTAGTAATCATGTATTTACTTCCAGCACTTACTTGGATTTTGTGCCTTATATGTATTTGCTTTTTATTTTCCCTTGCATGCCTACCGCTTTCATCATATACTATTATATTATACTGTTGGACCTTAGTGAGTGTCAAGTCGACCTCTCATCACTACCTCTTCGAGATTACACGGGATACTCACTAGGTACATATCTATTTATGTACTCATGCTACGCTTCTGTACTTAATTGTACAGGTTCTGAAGTTGGTGCATCTGGTTATCATACAGGAGCTAGATTTTTATCATAGTTGGACCTGACTTCACGGTGAGCTGATTTCCCTAACGATCCTCGACAACACCCTGCTTTCCCTAATGTTTTAAATTCTAAAAACCTGGTTTTGTTGATATGTTTAATCAATTAAGCAGAAATCCTTAGCAATTGAGTGTTGGTTTTCCTGACCCCGTAGTTGGGCGCCATCACGACCTGAGTTAGGATTTTGGGTCGTGACACCTACTATGGAGTGCAAATGCATAGAGGAAAACTTGGGCGGCTCGATAGGACACTATTCGATCGTGGCTAAGCCTATGTAATCGCATAGAAGGAAAAACCTGCAAACAAAACAACAATTAAAATTAGAAGGAAATTGACCCGAAGCCCATCCGAAACATACCCGAGGCCGCCGGGACCCCGTCTAAACACACAAACAAGTCACATAACCTAACACGGACTCGCTCAAGGTCTCAAATCACATTAAACTATGCCGAAATGACGAATCAAACCAAAATTGAACTTATGAACTTTCAAATCTTCAAATATCAAAACTCGTGTTGAAACCTATTAATTCAACCCGGAATGATGGCAAATTTTTCAAACAAGTCCTAATTGACATTCCGGAGCTAATCCAAGTTCGAAATCGCATTCCGACCCCGATATCCCAAAACGTCAATTGTGGTCAAACTTCTCAAATTTCCAACTTTTGCCGAATTAGCTCAAATTACTCTACCGACCTCCAAAACATATTCCGGATGCGCGCCTAGGTCTAAAATCACCATAGGGGGCTGTTGACATTACCCAAAATTTATTCTGAGGTCGTTAGTCAAAATTCAAACCTCCGGTCAACTTCCATCGCTTAAGCTTCCAAAACTGAATTTTTTTCCTTCCAATTCGACTCAGGATCATCCGGTAACTGAAACCAACCATGCATGTAGGCCGATATACATAATGTGAAGTTGTTCAAGACCTTAAGCCACCGAACGGAGCTTAAATTCTAAAAATGATTGGTCGGGTCGTTACAATAAACAAATAAGGTCGGAAAATCGAGGGCTCACAAATAAAGTATGCAAAATCAATTACAATTTATTAGGGTTAAACATCAATAAATTAAGAGGACAGGTTCCTGAAATTTCACTTAACTTAAGGAGAATCTCATATGAAATTAATAAGTGGACAAGATTGAGGTTTAATAAGGTAAGCAAGAAATCCAGAGATCATTTATAGGTCGGTCAAAACAATCAAAAAGCTGAAATTAGCCAGTAATACAATTAAGAAAAGCAGTGCCAATCATTAATCACATATAAGGAAATAATAGGTAAAATCGTCAAAGAGATATCGGGTTCTTAAAAGAAAACGGAATTCTAAATCCTAATTAGGAAAATAAAATCAATTAATCCCTTTTAATTGATAGAGCCAAAGTAAACGGGAAAATATTATAGCACGCAGTAGAATAATTAGAAAACCTAGGTATAAGCACATATATATATATATATGAAAACCAGTCGAAAAAAGTAAAGAGAACGGGAGTTAAACACTTAAACATTTTACAACATTTTGTAGAAACTTAAAAAGATGAAACCCTAGATTTTAGGGAAAAACAAAAATTGGCTAACAATGATGGTAAAAACAAAATATCTTAAAGGAAAAATATCAAATAAACTCAAAATTATTTCAGATCTACAGAAATCTGAATGGACTCATGTAAAAGTAATTAAGTTTATTTTTAAAAAATAGACAGAGGTGAGAAAAATCTGGTTTGAACCAAAGATTTGAAGTCATAAACACGAAGATATTAGTACTCATAGACATAGGAACGAACACAGGAGGATTCATGGAGAAAATGAAGGATTTTAACCAAGTCGGTGTGGAATCTCTCTGAGATTCTATCAAATAACACAAAACTCATAACACCAGTAGAGATAGGAGTCCATATAAGTCCTCATATCAAAGAAATAAACCATGAATCAAAGGGTTTCAGATGACGGCGGGCTAGGGTTAGGAGGAGGGTGAGGGAGAAGAGGGAAGAAGGGGATAAAGGGGCGGCCGTTTTGGTTAAGTGTAGGGTTTGGGGGTGATTTGGTTAATTAAAAAAGGTAATGAATCCTGGGCCATTGATCTTCTGATATCAATGGCCAGGATTGAGTCTGGGGTTGGTCGGGTTTAAAAAATTGGGTATAGGGTATTGGGTTTGGGTTATGGGTTAGGTTAGGGTATTGGGCTGGTAGTTGTTGGGATGGGTAATTAGGTCTGAAAAATTAATTAAAAGGGACTATTTGTTAAGTATCCAATTAATTTGATAAAATAACTTATAGAAATAGCTAATAAATGATGAAAAATGCTATTTATGCATGAAAATGATTTTAAAAAATTACTTAATATTATAAAATATAAAAGGTCATTTTCGTGTTTAATAAAGTAATTACACACACATGGGCTATTATTTCAAAGTTATCGCAATTATACAATACTAATGTAAGTATGGTTATTCATGAAATAATTAAAGCTTAGTATGAGTATAAATGATAAACTAAGCAATAAAATTATTGTAAAATTATTTGTGATGCAATATAATGGAATAAATTAAATTTAAAATTTAAAATATTTATTGGAAAATATTAGTTGATGCTCATGTATTGTTTTGAAGATATATATCCATTTTGAAAATAATATAAGGAAAAATTGGGTATCAGCAGTCGTATTTGAATTCCTTAGCGAGAATGTCCCTTGATAGTATTCTTAACCTTTGTGCCTATGTAGGCCTTGAGAGGCCGTTTCGATGAGACAACCCCAGCGTGGTGAGGTAGAGGCCCCAAAACATGCTAAGGATAAGAAGAGAAAGAAAAATTCACCAGCTAAGTCTCCGAAGCCGAAAAAGGCCAAAGTTCAAAAGCCTAAGGAGGATTCGGTGACCTAAACTCCGAGAGCGGCTGAGAGTCTTCGTGCTGAGGACAAAGAGAATGATGACTGCATGTTGATACTTAGGTGGAAGCGAGAGCACTGACGCTTCGTAGGCTACTGAGCTGAAGGCTGCCCAGCCTAAGGCTGCATAACCAGATGTTACCGATGCGGTCCCACCTCAAGCTGAAAGAATCTCGAGGGAGAATTCAACAATATCCCAAAACCGGCCAACGACCAAAATACGCGTCGTGTTGAAGGGCATTTGGTTAATGAACTCGGGGAACCCAACTCTGAAGCTCCCCGACGGCGAGAGAAGGCTCTGATTGAGCCATTCGGGGTCATTCGGAGATCGGGTTTATGACATTTGGTTAAGGCAGCTCTTTCCTTTTGGGAAAGGGGTTTTCATTTCTTGAAGAGTCGCCACCTAACGATTTTGAGGTGCGTTAGGGCGCCTAAGGGGTTCATTTACAACTACGTTGTTAACCAGAGATAGGATAAGGGCTTGAGATTATCCTAAGGGGAAGGTGTTAGTCACCCCTCAGGATCCACACGTGTGGTTCCCGGCCAAACAGCTTTTGTGAATATTGTACAATTTTAGCAAAACAAACGAGTAGGGCTCAAATAATAGGGGATTTAAGTCCAAGTATACAGATATTTGAAAATAATTGATGAAAAGGTTATATTTTAAAAAGAGTTACAATGTAAAAAAAGTAAAAGGGTATCCTAGGTTTATAATATTGATTACATCAACGCAATACCCGGTATGACACTCCTCAAAGAGGGGCTACACGTGGTATTAGAGCACTGATCATCATATCCATATTCTACCGTTTCCCCATCCCGTGAAGGTAACTAAAGCGCGTGTCGGTCAAGAACTCTATTGCATGCTACCCGTCCCTTACCTATCAGTCCTGGAGGAAATTAGGACTTCTATCCTAAAAGGAGGTTTCTAGGTGGACCCTCAGGTTTAAAGGTAATAAAACACTAAGGCGACATATAAGAACAAATAGGACTGCAAATAAGGGAGAGCATTTGAAATAGATAGAGGCTCAAGTATTCCTCCACATATATTGCACATAAACAACATGTCTCATACAAAAATTAAGGTTCGGGTTTAGTTCCTAGGCATGGTGTCTAGATGATAATAGCAGAATCAATTTTATTACATAACTCAGAGAGGAAGTCCTAATCAAGCTTGCCTACTGATTTTAACATGCTGATAGTTAACATAGTCACACAAAAAGATCTTGTTTTATTCCCTTTTAATCAATTACCTAAGGCTTGCCTAGGTGTAAATAACATGCAGCAGTCATACAGATTTGTTAAGGATTCTAGATTGTCAATCCTAATAGCATGTAATTATAAGTGTTTACAAAAGATTGATTGCAGGTTTATTAGAACAGGGGACTGTTTCAGACATGGTTATTTAACTGAGTGTAGTAAGAGAGCATGATCTTATTGCATGATGTCTAATGCAGCATGATAACTTAAACATGGATTTCTAAATGCATACAGAACCATAGCATTATGC
This sequence comes from Nicotiana paniculata, assembly GCA_005239505.1. Taxonomy (NCBI): domain Eukaryota; kingdom Viridiplantae; phylum Streptophyta; class Magnoliopsida; order Solanales; family Solanaceae; genus Nicotiana; species Nicotiana paniculata. The sequence continues at coordinate 12,828 of MDKI01045583.1, read as the reverse complement.
ACAATTTCAGGAACAACATAGGTGATAGTTTTAATATGTTTACCTAAAAAACAGGATCTCTAAGTGCATAGGCATGTTAAAGAATGATTGCGACTTTGTTAACATAATTATTGTAAGTCATGCTTTTTAGATTACATTTCAGAATACATGGGCGTGATCATATGGTAGCAGTTTTTTGTTGTTATTATTGATCCTACGAACATGATTTCTAAGTGAAGTCAATGAATGATGATATACTGAAAGTAAAGCAGATGTATGAACCTAAGTGACATGGTATCTAGATGCATGGCATACTTGATATGTTATTCCTAAAAATGGTTATTGTTGCTCACATAGAAAAGTAAACATAGGAACATGATTTCTACCCATACTTATACTATATCATGCATATCCCCACCCATTTTCACTATCCAACCCCAGAATCATTTTTACAAATAATTATTACAGGCCTCTGAATATGAATTACATAATTAAAAATAGGAAAAGAAACTATAGGGAGCCTTCCATAATAGGCCCAAGGTTCCAGATCATCAATGCCATTGATTCACAACCTATATGATAATTCGGGTGTGTCAGAGTTCCCTAAGGACCTCAAAGGCTCCTGGGCAGTGCTCACACCCAGATTTCATAGCCAAGATAGAGTAAGTGCAGTGTGGAAAATCCAGCTCTTGTGTGTCAAAGTTCAAAGGGAGCTCAAAGTCCAGAAGCAATGCTCACACAAAAGGGGAAGAACCTAGTAGTCTAAGAGTAAGGTGAGAGTGCTCAACAAAGTTTTTGAAGAGTTTAAGTAAGAAAAAAATTTTGGAAAGGGGGGAGAGACTTACTTGAAATAGTCTTTGCAAAACTAGGATAAAGTTGTCTTAGTAAAACTGTTTTGAGAAGAATAGGGTAATCAACAAATAGAAGACCAAACTTAGAACCAAAAACATGTTCAGCATCATACAAAGAGTCAAGACAGGTTCACCACCCAAACTTCACACAAAGGTATTTGGGATTGGGGACACATAAAGCACATGATGACAAACACGTGGTGAGCAACACACAATCAGGAGTCCCTAGGGATTCAGGGGATTGGGGACACAATAGAGCAGAGTATTAACATAACAAAACCAAATGTAGTAAAGTCTACCTAAAACTAATATACCAAAAATAAGCAGAAGGGTTCACATGAAGGCAAGTTTTGAACACACACACGCATGCTAACAAATAGGGCAAAACTGGACATACTAGATAGAACCTAAGATCCTAGTTACATGTTGAAAAGCAGAAGAGTAAGTAAACACAGATGAGGATCACCAAGAATTGTAACAGTAATAGAAACATATTGGTTTGAGAACTAAAATATGAATTAGAACATACCAGTAGGGTGCAGAAAGCAGTAACACAAAAAGCAGGAGATAGGAGATGAACAATAGTTAGCCTTGGCTTGCAGCAGGCTAACTCATATTAGTAACAAGTACCATAGAAGATAGAGAGATCAAGTTTTAGTTGTGAGAGAGAAAGTTCCACAGATAGTTCGTGTCTCTCCGTCAATGCATGAATAGAGTATATATATAGTTTGAAACTAGGTGAAAATAAGGTAATAATTATACTGTCCAGTAATTATGGAACTCAAATAATCAATTAGTTGTAAAATTAGTATCAGTATTCCCTTAATTAAGGGAGTTAAATCTCAAACGGTCAGAATAGGTAAACACAATTAAGGAAAGTTCTTATGCACATGACATACAAGGAAACAGTTTCAAACCAAATCAAGTAGGCAATTGAGACTAGGTTCAAAAGATATTAATTAAGGAAATAATATCAATTAACATTAAATGAATGAGGTAAAAATAAACTAGAGGTCAGAAATCAGTAGGAATATCCCAGAGGAAATTAGCAAGATTTTCGTATCACAGTGAATCAAGGATTCAAATAACACTAGTTAATATTGCTTCCAATGTATGAACGGGATGAACACATTATAAGAAAAGAAATAAGTCAGGAAATAATTAAGTAACAAATTGTCAAGAATCAGGGATTCGAACAGGCGTAATACCAATTGAATGGAATTAACACGAAATAACACGGATGTTAGGCAAGAAAATCAGAAACCCTAGCATATGAAATTAAGGGGTCATGTGAGTTACAGAGTGAATAGTGAGATTAACAGGAAAGTAAGAAGAATCAAAGACGAACAACATAAGGTAAAATATCAATGAGTCACAGGACTCTTGAAACACAAACACATATGCAAACACATAGGCAAAATCAGGAACATTAGGGTTTAGGTATAAAAGTTAGGGTTTTCATCACAATGAGTCTGATAAAGGAGATAAGCTTGAACAAATTACTAAAACATAGTAGAGATTTAGGATCGTGCCGAAAAATCATAGAAATGTTATTCAAAAATGGGGTCACAAAACCCAAGTTGAAAACGTAGAGTCATTTTAAAAAAATCAGAGAACCTTCGAGAAAACAACAAAGTAGCTAAAAGTATACACAGATCTATCATAGAGCTGAAAGAAGATTGGAAAATTTTATGGGTTAGGGTTTCAGAGAACCCAGAGAAACAAGAAAAACCTTAAGATGTCAAAGGCTTTAGCCGGAAAAGTCATAGCTCGTACTCAGACGGTCGGAGGTGGCCGAAAAATGGCATGAAGGACCATGGGAGGATTTGAACCGCTCCAGGTTCACCTGAGGGCCTCAGGATATCATTAGACCGGCATGGGATGAAGCAAGGGCTAAGAGATGATGAGAGGCCATGGTTTCCGGCGGGGGGAGTGGTCGGAGGAGATGAATAGACTTCATCAGAGTAGAAGAGACGAGGGAAGGTTCTAGAGAGAACCTTGGGATAGAGAGATATTAGATAAATGAATGAGGGGGGGTGAATGAGAGACAGGGGGTAGTCGTTTAGGGTTAAATTAGGTAACGGTTGATTTGGGTCGTTGATTTGAAATAATCAACGGCTCAGATTGAATGGGGGATTGGGTCGGGAAGGCTAAGCTTTTGGGGCTTGGTTATGTGGGAAAATTAATTGTGTTGAGGGTCCGGGTTGGATTGAATAGAATTGGATTAAAAGTGACTATTTGTTAAATACCCGTTTAAAAAATAGATAAATAATTAATTAAATTAACTAATAATTATATAAAAATGAAATTAATGCTAAATAAGTGAAATTAAGGTAATTAATAATATTAAAAATATAAAATGACTGATTATTAATTAAAATGGTATAAAATGTACATTTAGGCTATAACTGCAAAATTATTGTAATTATAGCTAAATAATGTCAAATTGGCTAATTTGTGAAATAATTAAGTCATAATAGGATTAAAATGATATATTGAGCTTGGAAATATCTTGAAATTATTTATAATATAATATACGAATAATTATTGAATATAAAGTACTGAATAAATTGAAAAAGTAATTAATATGGAAAATTATGGAAAAACACCAGTTATTATAAAAAGAGATTTTGAAGGTATATATGCAAATTTTAAAATAGTTTGAGGGAAAATTAGGTATCAACAGATGCCCCTCTTTACCCAGGAAGGATGAAAGAGTTGTCGGGTAAAGACATGGTGGCCAATTTTGACCGAGTGAAAGTTTGAAGAGATTTAGGCCGCACCTTGGTTTCTGAGTAGCCTACATATCCCTGGTTTTATAGGAATTAGGTCGTATGTAGTTCAGGAGTCATCGGCGAAGTATACCGATGGATCTTTTTACAAGAACAGACGCTACCTATTGGGTTAGGCGAACAAACGGCTCGCGGGAATGGTTACGAGAACCGGAGCGGGATCACTCCTGCCAGGATGACTGTTGCATGGCGGATTACCTGCATATAAACAATACAAGCATACATTGTGCGTAACTTAAACATGATGCAAGTTCCCGTCGGGCTATGAATGTTGTCTCCGGACGGTTAAGGATGACGTCCTCAGACCATGATGTCCTGGGCCATGAATTGTTTGATGAAGGATTTGCATGCCATGAAATGATGTTCTCAGTCCATGAAGATGGTTCCTCCGAACGATGACGCCTTTGAATAGTGATATGCAAAATTGAGAGAGATCCTCAAGCAATGACATGGTGTTCTCGGGCTATGAAGATGGTGCCTCCGAACGATGACGCCTTTGGACAGGTTGGCGATATTTCAGCCAATGAGAAATGCAGTCGTATGATGCTAACAAGACAGAGCTTAGTCTTGCGAATTGAAGGGCAGAGCTTAGCCCGAAAGGAAAGCGAAGTAAATAAGGCTTGAGACAATGCTTAGTTTCGATGAAAAAGTAGATTGGAGGCAGAGCTTAGCCTCGAAAGGAAAAAAAGTAGCCTTATGCAAAGGGAGGTAGAGCTTAACCTCGGAAGGCAGAAAGGTAGCCTTATGCATATGGAGATGCAAATGGTGACAGTGCTTAGTCTCGGAAGGCAGAAAAGTAACCTTATGCAAAAATGCAGGTGGAGACAGTGCTTAGTCTCGGAAGGCATAAAAGTAGCCTTATGCAAAATGCAGAAGGAGGTAGGGCTTAACCTCGGAAGGCAGAATGGTAGCCTTATGCAAAGGGAAGGCAGAAAAGTAGCCTTATGCAAAAATGTAGGTGGAGAGAGTGCTTAGTCTCGGAAGGAAGAAAACTAGCCTTATGCAAAATGTAGAAGGAGGTAGGGCTTAACCTCGGAAGGCAGAATGGTAGCCTTATGCAAAGGGAAGGAAGAAAAGTAGCCTTATGCAAAAATGCAGGTGGAGACAGTGCTAAGTCTCAAAAGTCACAAAATTAGCCTTATGCAAAATGGAGATGGAGGTAGAGCTTAACCTCGTAAGGCATAATGGTAGCCTTATGCAAACATGTAGGTGGAGACAATGCTTAGTCATAGAAGGCAAAAAAGTATCCTTATGCAAAGGGAGGTAGAGCTTAACATCAAAAGGCAGAAAGGTAGCCTTATGCAGATGGAGATGCAAGTGGAGACAGTGCTTAGTCTCGGAAGGAAAAAAAGTAGCCTTATGCAGAAATGCATGTGGAGACAGTGCTTAGTCTCGAAAGGCATAATGGTAGCCTCATGCAGAGATGCGAATGCAGATTGAGATGAAAATGGAGAAAGTGCTTAGTCTCGGAAGACAGAAAGGTAGCCTTATGCAAGTCGGAAGGCAGAACGGTAGCCTTATGCAGAGGGAAGGCAGAACGGTAGCCTTATGCAGAGAGACGGCAGAATAGTAGCCTTATGCAATGTAGATGGAGACAATGCTTAGTCTCAGAAGGCATAAAAGTAGCTTTATGTAGAGATCCGAATGTAGACGGAGACAACGCTTAGTCTCGGAAGGCAAAAAAGTAGCCTTATGTAGATACGCGAGACAACGTTTAGTCTCGGAAGGCATAAAGGTAGCCTTATGAAGAGATGCAGATGGAGGTAGAGCTTAACGTCGGAAGGTAGAATGGTAGCCTTATGCAAATGGAAGGCAGAAAAGTATCCTTATGCAAAAATGCAGGTGGAGACAGTGCTTAGTCTCGGAAGGCAGAAAAGTAGCCTTATGCAGAGATGCGAATGCAGATGGAGATAGCGTTTAGTCTCGGAAGGCAGAAAGGTAGCCTTATGCAGAGATACAGATGGAGGAGAGCTTAACATCGGAAGGTAGAATGGTAGCCTTATGAAAATGGAAGGCAGAAAAGTAGCCTTATGCAAAAATGTAGGTGGAGAGAGTGCTTAGTCTCGGAAGGCAGAAAAGTAGCCTTATGCATAGATGCGAATGCTGATGGAGACAGTGTTTCGTCTCGGAAGGTAGAAAAGTAGCCTTAAGCAGAGATACGAATGCATATGGAGACAACATTTAGTCTCGAAAGGCGAAAAGGTAGCATTATGTAGAGATGCGAATGCAGATGGAGACATCGCTTAGTCTCGAAAGGCAGAAAAGTAGCCTTATGCAGAGATACGAATGCAGATAGAGACAAAGTTTAGTCTCGGAAGGCTGAAAGATAGCCTTATGCATAGATGCGAATGCAGATGGAGATAGCGCTTAGTCTCGGAAGGTAGAAAAATAGCCTTATGGAGATATGCGAATACAGATGGAGACAGAATTTAGTCTCGGAAGGAATAAAAGTGGCCTTATGCAGCATTAAAATAAATGACAATAGGAATTCTTAGCTGGTAATAGATTGCAATAATGTGACCGTTTTGAGTGTTGCGATTATGAAGAATCGTTTGTGCTGATAGTAAGTGTCGGCATGTGTGACGGTCTTGAAGGTCGTGTCTTTGAATAGTGTATGTCCTTCGGGCGGATAGTGTCTTTTGGGGCTCTGACAATCTTTGTGCTTGCATCTAAAGAATCATCGTGAGTTCTGTAAACAGGGGAGGTTAGTTCGTATTCTCGATGGCTTTGCTTGATTTGTTCTTTATTAATCTGATGATCATGTTCATAGTAAGTATGCATGATTTTGTAAAAGTATGACATAAATAAATAAATAAATGGTTTAGATGAATCAACGACCGTGACACGGTTCAAGACATTGCAACCTCTCCTGTTACAGAATTTTGAGGATCCTGCTCAAAATTCTACCCAATTTGATGGGTTGATGTTTCTGATTGTTGCTCGTGCGGCGATCGGCTGAACTTACCTCGAATTTTGAGGGTCTTCCTCAAAATTCCTCCTCAGTTTCCAATTGCGAGGAAAAATGAATTTTTTATTAAATTGTGACTGAACCCATAGGGCTGCCTACGTATCCCCTCTTAAACGGGAATCAGGTCAGGTGTAGTTCAATTTACATCATTGATAAAGCATAAGGATTACACATATTAACGCTTGACTGCATCTGAATTGATTTGTTTTGGCCAGACTTCTCCGTCCATTTCTGCAAGTATAAATGCTCCTCCTGTCAACACTCGGTGAACCATGTATGGACCTTGTCAGTTGGGAGAGAACTTCTCTTTGGCTTCATCTTGATGTGAAAATATCTTCTTAAACACCAGCTGCCCTGGTGTGAACTGTCTCGTCTTGACTTTCTTGTTGAAGGCTCTGGTCGTTCTGTTCTAATAGAGTTGACCATGACGGACTACGTTCATTCTTTTTCCATCTATGAGGGCTAGTTGCTCATAACGACTCTTTACCCATGCAGCGTCGCTGAGCTCAGCCTCTTGTATAATTCTTAGAGATGGAATCTCAACTTCGGCAGGAATAACAGCCTCTGTACCATAAACCAACATAAAAAGAGTTTCCCTAGTCGATGTGCGGACTGTGGTGCAATATCCCAATAAGGCGAATGATAACTTCTCGTGCCACTGCTTGTTCCTTTCTTTCATCTTTCTCAGTATCTTCTTGATATTGTGTTGGCGACCTCTACAGCTCCATTCATTTGCGGTTGATAGGCCGTGGAATTCCTGTGTTTGATCTTGAAAGTTTCACACATGGCTTTCATCAAGTCACTGTTGAGATTGGGACTATTGTCGGTGATGATTGACTCAGGAATTCCGAATCGGCACGCAATGCGGTTGCGGACAAAGTCTTCCACGTCTTTCTTAGTTACTGCTTTTTAGGAGGCTGCTTCGACCCATTTAGTGAAGTAATCAATGGCTACCAGGAGGAACCTGTGTCCGTTGGAGGCGGCAGGCTCGATAGGTCCAATAACATCCATGTCCCGTGATGCAAATGGCCATGGTGAGCTCGTTGCATTAAGCTCGTTCGAAGGTACCTTTATGATATCTGCATGAGTCTGACAGCGGTGGCATTTTCGGACATACTGATGCAATCTGTTTCCATAGTCATCCAAAAGTTACCAGCTCGGAGTATCTTCTTTGTTATAATAAAACCGTTCATATGTGGACCGCAGGTCCTATAATGAATTTCCTCTAGTAGTTTTGATGCTTCCTTTGCGTCGACACATCTTAATAATCCCAAAATCGGGAGTCCTCCTATACAGGATTCCTCCGCTGTGAAAGAAGTTGTTGGACAGTCTTCATAGTGTGCGTTTCTGAATGAGATTCGCAAGCTCTGGGTAATATCCGTTTGCCAAATACTCTTTGATATCATGAAACCAAGGATTTCTGTCTTCTTCCTCTTTGACATGGGCACAATAAGCTGGCTGATTATGGATCCTCACGGGAATAGGATCGATGAAATTCTTGTTCAGATGATGGTTCATTGAGGACAAAGTAGCCAATGCATCGGCGAACTCATTCTAGATTCTAGGGACATGCCGAAATTCTATCTTCGTGAACCTCTTTCTCAGTTCCTGTACGTGTTGCAGATACGGTAGTATCTTGGAATTCTTGGTTGCCCATTCTCCTTATACCTGATGTAACAGTAGGACTGAATCACCAATCACTAACAGCTCTTGAACGTTCATGTCAATGGCCATGTTGAGCCCCAGGATGCAGGCCTCATATTCAGCCATGTTGTTGGTGCAGGGGAACCTAAGTTTGGCAGATACCCGATAATGCTGACCAGTTTTTGATATTAGGAACATTCCAATGCCGACTCCTTTGAAGTTTGCTGCTCCATTGAAGAACATCCTCCAACCGTCATAGGATTCTACAATGTCTTCTCCTATGAACGATACCTCTTCATTAGGAAAATACATTTTCCGAGGTTCTTATTCTCCGTCTACAGGGTTCTCAGCTAGGTGGTCTTCCAGGGCATGTCCTTTGACTGCATTCTAAGTCACATAGATAATTTCGAACTCACTCAGCAGGTTTTGCCACTTGGCCAGATTGCTAGTGGGCATGGGCTTCTGAAATATGTACTTCAATGGATCCATTCTCGATATGAGATATGTAGTATAGGCGCAAGAAATAGTGCCTTAGCTTCTGAGCGACCCAAGTCAAAGCGCAGCAGGTGCGTTCCAATAGAGAGTACCTAGCCTCGTATGGAGTGAACTTCATGCTGAGATAATAAATAGCCTGTTCCTTTCTTACCGTTTCATCATGATGCCCTAGAACATAGTCGAAAGCTCCATCTAACACCGCGAGGTAGAGTAGCAAAGGTATACCTGGATCGGGTGGTACCAAGACTGGTGGTGTTGAAAAATACTCCTTAATTATGTCAAAAGCCTTTTGACAATCAACGGTCCACATAGTTGCGGCGTCCTTCTTCGGCATCTTGAAGATTGGGTCACAGATAACTGTAGATTGTGCTATGAATCTGCTAATGTAGTTAAGCCTCCCCAAGAAACTCACCACATTTTTCTTGTTCCTTGGCGGCGGTAGTTCTTGAATGGCTTTGACCTTTGATGGATCAAATTCTATACCCCGGTGGCTCACAATAAACCCAAGCAGCTTAACAGCAGGAACCTTGAATGCACACTTCATGGGGTTCAACTTCAGATTGTATTTCCGCAACCTTTTGAAGAACTTCCTCACGTCTTCTATGTGATCAGTGGATATCTTGGATTTGATAATAACATCATCCACGTATACCTAGATATCTGTGTGAATCATATCGTGGATGATAGTGGTCATAGCCCTCATGTAGGTGGCCCCTGCTTTCTTCAGGCTGAATGGCATCATCTTGTAACAGTATACTCCCCACGACGTAATGAAAACTGTTTTCTCAGCGTCTTCCTCATCAATCCAGATATGATGATAACCAACAAAGAAATCTACAAATGACTGTAGCTCATGCTTGGCGCATTTGTCAATCAGGATGTGTATATTTGGCAATGGAAATTCATCTTTCAGACTGGCCCGGTTGAGATCCCGGTAGTCGACACAGATTATGTCCTTCACATCCTTCTTTGGCACTGGAACAATGTTGGCTAACCATGTTGGGCACTTGACTACCCTGAGAACTTTGGCGTTGATTTACTTGGTGACTTCTTCCTTGATTTTCAAACTCATATCAGGCTTGAACTTTCTGAGCTTTTGCTTTACCGGCGGACACATTGGATTGGTTGGCAGTTTGTGAGCCACAATAGACGTACTTAGACCAGTCATGTCATCATACGACCAGGAGAATATGTCCTCATACTCTTTTAGAAACTCTGCGTATTCTTTCTTTTCTGATGGTGACAAATGAACGCTGATGCGAGTCTCTTTCCGAATCTCCTAGGTTGATAACTTCGGTCTCGTCCAAGTTGGACTTAGGTCTGTTCTCAAAATTCTCAACATCTTTGACAATCTCGTCAGGTATGTCATCTTCTTCTGAATCAACGTCCATTTGTTGCGTTGTCTCGTTGCATGTCACAGCCATCGGCTCATCAAGATAAGTAATAGTAATGTTGTATAGGAAAAGTAATGAGAGAAAAATGGTAGCAACAAATATTGATTCATAAGAAAAATTTAAAATGCTTTTGATTAATTGAATAATTGTTTTGAACATTTGAAGATCTTCTTGCAGGAATTAAAATGAGAAAAAGAAAATCATTTTGTGAGAAAAATAATGGATAGTGCTTGTTTTAGCCTTGCTACCCCGAGGCTCGTTAGGCTTTGGTTGTCCTGATAGTCCAATTATTGAGGTATGTTTCTCTTCTCATAGCCTGTATGGAAGGGACTTCCTCCCCCTCCTCCTCAAGAATAACGCAACAGTCCATATCACTGTCCTCCAGAAACAAGTTCCTCATTGCTGCAAGTGCTTCTTCTTCGTCTTATCCATAAATAATGTCGGCATGTTGGAAGGTCTGCCCCATATGTGGTATTGGCTGCTCAAAAGGGTAGTAAGGACCAAGCCAAGATGGCGACCAATCGTTATACTCTTTCCAAGTATAGTCGTACCCCAGACCAAAAGTGGTGCCATGGCTTTTGATCTTGATAGGTTTGGAGATTCCTTGGAGGTTCTTGCCGAGCCCTTTGCTAGGCTCGTACCGACTCTAGTTTAGTATACTCTCAATTTTGCTATCCCACCATTTGTCTTTGTCGATAGCATTGACCCGTTCAATGTGGTGGTAAGTTTCTCCACCTAGCTTCCTTCTTCCCTCGATTGCCCGAATAATTTGGCGACTGTAAATAGGATTGCTACCATCGCCGTGAATAATAACCTCTTGGTGGTTCCACTCGAACTTCACTTCCTGATGTAGTGTTGACGCTACGGCCCCAGTAGCATGGATCCAGGGTCTTCCTAATAACAAGTCGTAGGACGCCGGTACATCTATCACTTGGAAGTCCACCTCGAACCAAGTTGCCCCCATTTGCAGGCATAGGCTTATCTCACCAATGATGGACCTTTGAGATCCGTCGAAAGCTTTCACATTAATTGCTCCATCCTTTTTCTCATGCAGCCCTTTACCCAATTTCTTGATCGTTATCAACGGACAGATGATAAGACTGGATCCTCCATCGATCAGGACTCTAGTGATGAAATAATCTTCGCATTGCACATTGACGTGCAGCGCTTTATTATGGCCCAACCCTTCAGGAGGCAGCTCGTCCTCATCGAAAGTGATCTTATGGCTTTCCAACACTTGGCCCACCATATTTTCTATTTCCCCGTTGTTGATATTGTTCGGCACATATGCTTCGTTCAACATCTTCAACAAAGCATTCCTGTGGGTCTCAGTATTCTGCAGCAAAGAGAGAATGGATATTTGTGATGGCGTCTTGTTGAATTGGTCCATGACCGAGTACTCATTGGCCTGTACTTTCATCCAAAGTTCGTCTGGACCTGTCTCAATAAGGGGAGTCCGATTAGAAACCTATCTGCTGGATTCAGCTAGATGTTCAGGGGTATAGACTCTACCAGTTCTTATCATACCATGTTCTGCGAAAAACTTCTTCAGTCTTGACCTTGCCTTTTCTTCTAGCCTCGATTGTATAGTCCCAAGGTATAGCATTTGTATAGAAGGGTGGCGTGGTTGACATCGCCACTGGGATTAGTGTGGCTATCCTTACTTCAAATGGAATATGTGCCTGGGGTGGCAAGGTTTCAACCCCAAATGGTGCAGGTGCATTTGCCGGAGACGCGAACTCAACTTCAATTGGTACTGGTGTCTTTGCGGGTGGCGCAACTTCAAACTTGAGAGGCATGGATATATTTACCTCGACATCCTCAGACGGTTGAATCTGGAATATGATCGGGTTGAGAGTGACTACCGGTTTCTTTGGGTTATCGCCTTCTATGATCAACCCGATCAATCCCTCGGAATCCTAATCATCTTCTATTTCAATCATGTGGATACCTCCACCCTTATGAACTGACAAAGGATTGTTGCGGACGTTCGGAGCGGGATCCTTTTCCACAATGATCTTATTATCAATCAGGGAATGTATCTTTTCTTTCAAAGAGCAACATTCATCAATGGTGTGCCCCTTCATGCTAGAGTGGTATGCACATGATTTGTTTGGGTTAACCAACTGAGAAGGATTCTCAGGGATTGCAGGAGGGATGGGTGTGACATAACCAGCAGCTTTCATCTTCTCATACAGCTGGTCGATGGGTTCAGTGATGGCGGTATATTGTTTTGGGGGTCTGCGATCAAAATTAGGACGAGTTCTAGGGATGTTTTGGTGTGAAGGGGGTGATTGGTAATGGGATGGCTGGGAATTATAAGCGTGGTAAACAGGAGCGGGTTGGGAGTATCTGGGTGAAGTAGGTTGATACGTCGGAGGTGAAGGTGATTGATAAGTTGGTGGATGAGCTTGGTATGAGGGTGAGGGTGCTTGGTAATTCAGGGTTGGTTGGTATGTGAGTGGTGGTGTTGGGTAGATTTGGTATTTGAGTGGCGACTTGGCTCTCTCTGCAACCATCACAACTCCCACGTCCCTTTTTTTGGACGCACCACCGGACTGTAAAGCCTTATTCGTAGCTTGTAAGGCTTCAAAATTGTGACCATACCGCTCTTAATACCTTCTTCAATCTGTTACCCTAACTTGATAATGTCGGAGAACTTGTGGTTCTCAATCATCATCAACCGTTCATAGTATTGCGGGTCC
>ML324906.1:99120-139596 GCA_005239505.1 Nicotiana paniculata | reverse complement strand
TACTTGTTTCAAAGGATTTCTGGAAATTGGTTTTCAAACTTATGTATTTGATGAATACTTTATTTTGACTTGGTGTTTTAGTGTTTTTGTGAATTGGTGTATCTGGGCTGTGTGTTTGTTTTTTCTCAAACTGTGATATATTTTCATTACTACTGAGTTGGAATACTCATCATTACTCCATGTGCCTCTGTGCACAGATCCAAGTACCGGTTCGGAGCAGTAGTTGTCTTCGTTCGTATTCAGTAGCTTACGGGATTTCGAGGTTGTTGTTCAGCATCCGCGACTTCTCCATTTCCCTTCCTTTATTAGTATTGGTATTTATCTCATAGACATTGATTAATACATTAGCATAGTTAGTCTTATTTCTTAGATGCTCGTGACCATGTTGACTCCAATCTTTGGAGAGTTGCTTAGAATGTTAGATTATTATTGAGGCGTAAAGACTTAAAGAAATTATTTTATGCTTTGTTGTTGCTTGTTATTGATTATTGAAACATTATAATAGAACGGATGGGTAGTTATGTGATGGTTGGCTAGCCTAGTTTCACGATCGCGCCATCACGACCTGTTAGAATTTGGGTTCGTGACAAATTGTGGCACGCTCCTAGGTCTTGCATCTCTACTCTTTTACATCAAGTCATCCAATTCTTCCAACTTCAATCCAAATTCATTCCTACACACAATAAATATGTAAGGAGCATATTCTATAATTATAAACATGTAATCTCCCGCAACTCACATAAGAAATAATATCTAAACATACTTCAAAACATGCATTTTTCATCATTTTTTACTATCCCACACTTAAACTCTTGCTCATCCTCGAGCAACTTAAAATTAAGCACATCGATAAGTAACACAATTAACATACTTAAGTATCATATCAATTACAATGATTTATATCAAAGCTTAGAACCCGACATAAGCACTCTTCACACTTTTTCTTATTATTAGACCAATTCCAAGACTAATTAAAATATTTGTGTGACTCTTCTAACATCCTAGCCGCAAAATTTTCTCCACTACATTCCTCTATATGACTCGCTTCTTGTGCCACCTAAAGATATGAGTTCATTGTAAATACCTAATTTTTTCTCTTTCTTTTCTCCTATATTGCACCTTTTTAGATTTATTTTGTGTGTTTGTAGATTTTGGAATTAGAGTTCTTAAATATTGAATGATAGAGTTAATATGGATTGATTTTATTTGTTTAAAGCATAATTGTCTCAAATATTGGACCAAAATCGGCAGCCCAAGACCCAATCCATATCCTTTGGCCTGGAAGACTTCAAAACTACGTAGTTTTGTTTAATTTACTAAGATTAAATTTCACCCATCTATTCGTTCATGATCCAACGGCTCTCATCTACTCCCTATCCCAAGTATTTAAAGCCTAAAATAACAAAAATAAATTCCACATTTCCCTTATTACTATCCCTATTTCTTCTTCCTCTCTCTTCTTTTTCTCCTATCTGCCACTCCGCTCGTCATCGGCCAGCCCGCCACCGGAAATCGCCGCGGCAACCGTCTCCCAAACACCATAAAATTCATACCATTCTCTTCCTTTCTTCACTCTCTTTCTGGATCCACAACCCAAATCTTCCAAATCCCTACCAAAAAATGGCAAAACCAAACCCTAATCGTGTCGCGCCACCACTCACCGCCTCCAATCCGCCCCAAAATTTGACCATCTCATCCTCTTACTCTCCTCTTTCCAAATATCCAACCCGAAACCCCTTCAAAATCTATGGGTTTTATATCTAGGAACCCTAGCTACCATTCCACTCTCTCACCACCAAATGCCATGAACCTCTATTTTTGCTATTATCGACTCAAGACCTTCGTTTCTTTTGGCAAGACGGTGAAACCCTTTTAGTTTAGCGTATTCCCGGAAGAAACGTGTGTTTTGGAGTCGGACAACCACCTTTTGGTATCTCTGGAGCCTTCTCGTGGCTCGAAAAGTTTCAAGCATGCTCGTTAGGTGAGATCGTCATCTCTTTAATTAATTTCTTTTTTTTATATTAGTAGGCTAGTTTCTGATTTTTGATTTTTCTATTTTGGTTGTTTCTTGTTAGTTAGAGTTTCAAGTTAGGTTTGTTTAATTAGTTATCTCTTTTTAATTTAGTTGTTTGTTAGATTGTTATTGATTAAACGTGATATTTAGTGTATTAGTTAAATCGTTTACTTAGTTAATCAATTATTTAGTTGTTGAATGTTGTCGTCCCATTGTTCGCGATGCTCGCCAAAATTTCTGTTTTGAGCATTAGTTTGTGACTTCAGTTGTTTGTTCTATGGTTACTTTGCAAAAATCAATTTGTTTTAATCTAGTTAGTTGTAGTTTTAATTCCATTTGAAGTCTTGTTTTTGTTTTGTTCATTGTTAGTTGTTTGTGTTTGTTTTGGTTCAAAATCAATAGGGTGTTATTGATGTTGTTAAAATCTGAAGTTTAGATGGGTTTGATCATGACTTAGAGTACTAGTAGCTTACTTTTTACTAGTAGGTGGCTGAAATGACATTTTTCTTCTTGCTTCTGCTATAGCAGATTTTCAGGCTGTCTTTTCACCTTTTGGACAGCCTTTGAACAGTGTTTGGCACACAAAGTCAGTCCTTTTGGACAGACTTTTGCTGAGCCAAAATCTGCCCAAAAAGTGAATTTATCTGCCTATTTAAGGGAGTTTCTCTTCACACACTTGACACACACTATCTTACACTTCCATACATCTTTAGAGTTTCTTGAACACACATATCTTTGAACAAAAAATCAGCAGGTGAATACTTTAGTAAGCTCAAAATTTCTGCAATTTGTTAGTGAATCTTAGAGTGCAAACTTTTAGAAAAGTAGAAGTCTTCTTTAGAGTTAGCCTTTAAACCTTTAAACTCTGTAATGCAGATTTTTTGTAATAGTAATTGATGAGGATTTGAGCATGTTTAGATTACTTGAAGCATATGCAAGGAAATTTACTGTATGGATGAATGTTAAGGTTTCAATCTTGAAATCAAGTTTTGGATCATAATGTTAAATTCATGACTTCTTCTTCTTTTTTATTTCTTTATTTATTTATTGCCTCTTAGTGTTTCTCTGTTAACCTTTAAGTAGTTTTTTATGAGAATCTTGATGTGAAGACATGGTCGGTTGTCTTAATAATTAACGCCCCGATCCCTTGTTGACTGTTTTCCCCAAGTCTATTTCTGCTATATTAAATTATCGGGACGTTCGGTTTTGAGTTTCGGAGAGTTTTGGGACATTTAGTCCCTAAATGAGAGCTTAAGTGTTGGAAAGTTGCTTGTAGTTGGAGAAATGGGAAGGCGGCCTCGGAATGGAAATTCGATGGTTTCGTTATCTCTGTTAGGTGATTTCGGGGTTGGGAGCGTGTTCGGAATGTATTTTGGAAATCCGTAGCTCATTTAGGCTTGAAATGCTGAAGTTTGAATTTTTGAAGTTCCCGTCCGATAGTGAGATTTTGATCTGAGGGTCGGAATGGAATCCCGGAAGTTGCATGAGTTCCTTCATGTCATTTGGGATGTGTGTGCCAAATTTCAGGTCATTCAGACGTGTTTTGGCTAGTTTTTTTATCGAAAGTGTGTTTTGATGAAATTGAAAGTTCTTAGGCTTAAATCCTTGTTTAATTTGAGATTCCGATGTTGTTTAAGGTGGTTTAACGATTGGTACAAGTTTGAATGATGTTATGGGATATGTCCGTAGGTTTGGTTGAGGTTCCGGGGGCCTCCGGTGTGTTTCGGATACTCAACGGGCCATTTCCTCCGATTTTTGAACTGTTGTTGTTGTTTCTGGTGCGTCTTCATCGCGTTCGCGAGCTTCCCTTGGCATTCGTGAAGGCTTATTTTACCACCTGGAACTTTTCTTCTTCGCGTTTGCGTCCTCCTCCACGCGTTCGTGTAGAGTAATTTTGGAGGAGGACCAGTTTTTCTCTTCGCATTCGCAACCGATCCCTCTGCGTTCGCGTAGTTTCACCTCTTCCTCCATCGTGTTCGCGGCTAAGCCATCGCATTTTCTTAGCTCTATTTGGCCCTGAGGGCTAAGCCTATTTTATTCATCGCGTTTGCGTTCGCGTTCGCCGTGTCGCGTTCGCGTAGCCTTGTCAGCTCCGGCCTTCGCGTTCGTGTACTGTTCCTCGCGATCGCGAAGAGCAATCTTGGCAGCCTCCATTTTTCTTCTTCGCAAACGCGTGACTTCCTCCGCGTTCGCGATTCAGTAAATGAGTGGACTGTATAAACATCTCAAAATCTGAGGGTTAGCCATTTTTACCAAAACTCAAGTTTGAGAGCTCGGATTTGAGAGAGATTTCGAGGGTTTTTCAGAGGCAACGATTGGGTAATGATTCTAAACTCCTTCTTTCCTATAACCCGCTAATCTAATCACGAATTCCTCTTCTAATTTTGGATTTTGCATGGAAAATGGGTAAGACTTCATAGACCAAATTATTGAATTTTGAGTGGGTGATTGACCTCCGATATGAGAGATTTTTATATGGTTGGACTCGTGAGAGTACGGAAGTTCTGAAAATGTAAAATTTATCCGATTCCGAGATGCTGACCATAGGGGCATTTTGGTCATTTTACCTAATTTCACGCCTTAGCTTTGAATTAAATAATAGAATCAGTTGCTTGATGTGTTATATACGATATGTAATTGAATTGTATAGATTTGGGCCATTTGGAGTCGAATACTCGTGGAAAACGTGTGGTTTCAAGTTGATATTGAGCCGGTTCGAGGTAAGTGACTTGTCTAACCTTGTGTGGGGGACCTTACCCCTTAGGATCTGATATTTGGTAATTGAATGCCTTGTGCATGAGGTGACGAGTGCGTACTTGTGCTAATTGTTGAAAATCCAGTTTTACTTTAAATATTTTGCCTGAGTTTCTTTCTTACCCGTTTTATTCAAATTGCAACTATAGTCTATGTTAGCTTAGAAAATCATGCCTAGTTGCCTGAATTGCCTATTTGCTTAAGTTGCCTTAATTGCACTATGTGAAGCAAGTTAGACTAGAATTACTTGTTGCCTTGTATTTATGCAATCTAATTCTAAACATCTTCTTGTTGTGGCTGTGTATTTACTTTGGGACTACGGGGCGTTATCTTGGGAGATCCCCCTGCATATTTACTTTGGGACTATGGGATGTTATCCCGGGAGATCCCCCTGCATATTTACTTTGGGACTACAGGACGTTATCCCGGGAGATTCCCCTGCATATTTACTTTGGGACTACGGGACGTTATCCCCGGAGATCCCCCTGCATATTTACTTTGGGACTACGGGACGTTATCCAGAGAGATTCCCCCTGCACAGATGATGATCCTTCGGTTATATATATGATGGACTACGGGACGGTATCCTGGGAGATCCACTAGACAGTTGAGAAAAGGACTACAGGAGGGTATCCTGGGAGATCCTCGTTGTTACCCTTGTTATTGAGCTATTCATATTCCGTGTTTACTCTGTTCTTGTGTTTTTCTTATTGCCTTGTTTGACCTGACTTACTTCACTGCTGTATTCATTATTTTTGTCTATTTTCATACTGTAAATTCCTATTATATTGTTTAACCTCAGTAGGGCCCTAACCTTCCTCGTCACTACCTGACCGAGGTTAGGCTTGGCACTTACTGAGTACGGTTGTGGTGTACTCATGCCCTTTCCTACGCATGTTTTTCATGTGGAGATTCAGGTACCTCCACTCAGGCGCACTATCCCCCAGGTTGAGAGATACATCAGAGACTTCGAGGTATATCTACCACGTCCGCAGACTAGGAGTCTCTATCTTATTCCAGCTTTTGTGAAAAGTTTATCCTTCCTTACAATTGTATAGACATTCTGGAGTTAGAGCAGTGTATTATATTCTGTTAGCCTGTGGTTCCCGTTTTCTGGGATTTGGGGTGATATTGTAGACTTCCATATTATTTTGGGTTATATATGCCAAGCGGCATTTATTTACAGTCCTTCTTTTGGATTTGTTCCATTTTTACTTAATTATTCCGCAAATTATGTTGATATTCCGCATTGCTAGGCTTACCTAGTTATAGGGACTAGGTGTCGTCACGACATGTTCACGGAGGGCTTACTGGGGTCGTGACAAGTTGGTATCAGAGCTCTCGGTTCATAAGAGTCACGGAACACATGCCGGTTTATTAGAGTCTCGGTGATGGTACGGAGACGTCTGTACTTATCTACTAGAGGCTATGTAACTGTTTAGGAAAAATCTTCACTTCATTGATTACTTTGTCGTGCAATATTTTTTGACATCAATTCTAAACCTTTGTTTTCTATTCTCTCACGGATGGTGAGGACATGTGCTACTCGGGACGATCAGGCACCCGTGCCCCCTACAATAGCCGTCAAAGGCCGGGGCCGAGGACGCGCACGTGGTGCAGCGAGAGCACCTGCGCGAGCTGCCACCGAGGTACCACCAGCAGATCCAGCCGAGGTCCAGACACCTGATATGCCTACTGCCACTACTACTCCAGCCCTTCAGGAGACATTAGCTCAGTTCATGTCCATGTACACCACTCTGGCTCAGGAAGGGTTTCTTCCCCTTGCTGTAGCCACATCCCAGGCTGGGGAAGGAGCACAGACTCCCGCCGCCTGCACTCCTGAGCAGTGAGTGCATGTGGAGCAGGTCCCAGAGATCATTCTTGTGCCGCCGGTAGTACCAGTTCATCCCTAGGAAGGGTCAGCTGCTTCGGAGGACGAGCAGCGGAGACTTTAGAGGTTTAAGAAGTATGAACCTCCGGTATTCAGTGGACTAACATCACATGATGCCTTGGGGTTTCTAGAGGAGTGTCACCGTATTCTTCGCACTATGGGCATAGCCGGATCTAGTGGGATTTCCTTTACTTCCTTCCAGCTTCGCGGAGCCGCCTATGATTGGTGGCGCACCTATGAGTTAGACAGTCCAGTCGAGGCTGCTTCACTGACCTGGACCCAGTTCTCAGATATGTTCCTTAGAGAGTTTGTTCCTCAGAGACTCAGGGACGCATGGCACGCAGAGTTTGAGCATTTGCGCCAGGGTGCTATGACAGTTTCAGAGTATGCTATCTGTTACACCAGATTGGCTAGGTATGCACCGGCTTTGGTTGCTACTGTCCGTGAGAGGATTCTCCGGTTCATTGAGGGTTTTGTTCCACCCATCAGATGTAGCATGGCTCGAGATTTCGAGATGGACATTCCTTCTCAGCAGGTAGTGAGCATTGCTAGGAGGATCGAGGGTATGCTTGCTAGGGAGCGAGAGGAGAGGGTGGCCAGGATGTCTCGAGAGTCGGGCCACTACTCTGGTGCCCGTACCCCAACAACAGGTCGTCATGGTAGGGGTTATATGGTCTGCCCAGTTCGTTCATCTCTTCCAGCAACCAGCGGTACCCCAGCTCCACCCAGGCCTCAGGAGCCTTATTATACACCTCCAGTTTCTAGCGCGCATCCTGCGCGGGGTGCTTTCAGAGGTCAGTCTAGCAGACTTGGAACTAGCCAGTCACAGCCTCCACATCTTCCCGGAGCTTGTTTCAAGTGTGGCGATACACGCCATGTGGTTAGGGACTGCCCCGGACTTATTAGGGGTGCATCTTCACAGAATTTTCAGCCACAGCATGCTCAGCAGGGTTTTCAGGCCATGATAACAGCTCCAGCTGCTACCCCACCTGCCCAGACAGCTAAGTGCAGAGGTCGGGGAGGTAGAGTTTTCCCTCGAGGGGGAGGCCAGGCCAGATATTATGCTATTCCTACTCGTACCGAGGATGTTGCCTCTGATTCTGTGATCACAGGTATTGTACTGGTTTGTCACAGAGATGCATCGGTTCTATTCGATGCAGGCTCCACGTATTCTTATGTGTTGTCTTATTTTGCTCCACATTTGGGTATAGCCCGAGATTCTTTGGGTTCTCCTGTTTATGTTTCTACTCCTGTGTGGGATTCTCTTGTTGTGGACCGTGTTTATCGGTCGTGTTTGGTTACTATTTGTGGTTTTGAGACCAGTGCGGATTTATTGTTACTCGATATGGTGGATTTTGATATCATCTTGGGCATGGATTGGTTGTCGCCCCGTTATGCTATTCTTGATTGTAACGCCAAGACCATGACGTTGGCTATGCCAAGTGTTCCGCGTGTTGAGTGGAGTGGTACTTTATATCACACTCCTAGTAGAGTTATCTCTTTTATTACAGCTCAGCGTATGTTGAGAAGGGGTGTGCCACGTATTTGGCTTATGTGAGAGATGTCAGTGTTGATATCCCTTATGTTGATTCAGTTCCAGTGGCACGGGAATATACCAATGTGTTTCCAGATGATTTTCTGGGCATGCCGCCCGATAGAGACATTGATTTTAGCATTGATTTGTTTCCGGACACTCAACCCATTTCCATTCCTCCTTACCGTATGGATCCTCCTGAGTTGAAGGAGTTGAAGGATCAGTTACAATAATTGCTTTATAAGGGTTTTATTCGACCTAGTGTTTCACCTAGGTGTGCTCCTGTCTTATTTGTGAAGAAAAAGGATGGTTCTATGCACATGTGTACTGATTATCGCCAGTTGAACAGGGTTACAATGAAGAATCGTTATCCCTTGCCTCGTATTGATGATCTATTTGACTAGAGGTCGTGCAGAGTTGTCCTAGGTCGTCCTCAGTTACAGAGATTCGTAGTTTCCTTGGCTTGGCAGGTTACTACTGCCGTTTTGTGGAGGGATTTTCATCAATTGCAGCCCCTATGACTAGATTGACTCAGAAGGGTGCTCCATTTCACTGGACAAAGGAGTGTGAGGCGAGCTTTTAGAAGCTCAAGACAGCCTTGACTATAGCCCTAATCTTGATATTGCCTACTGGTTCGGGGTCTTATACACTTTATTGTGATGCCTCGCGAGTTGTCCTTGGAGCGGTGTTGATACAGGACGGTAGGGTGATTGCCTACGGGTACAGACAATTGAAGATACATGAGAAGAATTACCATGTCCATGACCTTGAGTTAGCTGCCATTGTTCATGCCTTGAAGATCTAGCATCATTATTTGTACGGTGTGCCTTGTGAGATTTGTACTGACCACCGGAGTTTGCAGCACATATTTAGGCAGAAGGATCTAAATTTGCACCATTGTAGATGGTTAGAGTTTCTAAAGGACTATGAAATCACTATATTATACCACCCGGGGAAGACCAATTTGGTGACCGACGCCTTGAGTAGCCGGGCGAAGAGTTTGGGGAGTTTGGCATACCTTCCTACAGCTGAGAGGCCTCTAGCCTTAGATGTTCAATCCTTAGCCAGTCAGTTCATGAGATTGAATGTTTCTGAGCCTTGTCGGGTATTAGCTTGTGTGGTTTCTCGGTCTTCCTTATTCGATCGTATCAGGGAGCGGCAGTATGATGATCCCCATTTGCTTGTCCTTAAGGACACGGTCCAGCATGGTGATGCCAGGGATGTGACCATTGGAGATGACGGGGTATTGAGGATGCAGGGTCGGATCTATGTGCCCAATATTGATGGGCTTCGGGAGTTGATTTTAGCAGAGGCCCATAGTTCGCGGTATTCCATCCATCCGGTACTGCAAAGATGTATCAGGATTTGAGGCAGCACTATTGGTGGCGAAGAATGAAGAAGGATATAGCAAAGTTTGTAGCCAAGTGTCTCAACTGTCAGCAGGTCAAATGTGAGCATCAGAGACCAGGATGGTTACTTCTGCAGATTGAGCTCTCAGAGTGGTAGTGGGAGTGGATCACCATGGACTTTGCGGTTGGACGTCCTCGGACTTTGAGGAAGCATGATGCTATTTGGGTGATTATGGATCGGCTGACCAAATCAGTCCATTTCATTTCGGTACTGACTACTTATTCATTACAGCGGTTGGCAAAGATTTATAATCGGGAGATCGTTCATCTGCATGGTATTCCAGTTTCTATTATTTCAGACAGAGGTACTCAGTTCACTTCATGGTTCTGGAGAGACGTTCAGCAGGAGTTAGGTACCAAGGTGGAGTTGAGCACATCATTTCACCCCCAGACAGACGAACAGCCCGAGCGCACTATTCAGATTCTTGAGGATATGCTCTGTGCTGGTGTGACTGAGTTTGGAGGGTCTTGGGATCAGTTCTTGCCCTTGGAGGAGTTTTCTTACAACAACAATTATCAATCCAGCATTCAGATGGCGCCGTATGAGGCTTTATATGGTAGGAGGCGCAGATCTCCAGTGGGTTGGTTCGAGCCGGGTGAGGCCAGGCTATTGGGCACAGAGTTGGTTCAGGATTCATTGGAGAAGGTCAAGATGATTCAGGATAGACTCCGTACAGCCCAGTCCAGATAGAAGAGTTACGCGGACCGGAAGGTTCGTGATGTTTCATATATGGTCGGGGAGCGAGTTCTGCTTCAGGTTTCGCCTATGAAGGGCGTTATGAGATTTGGGAAGAAGGGGAAGTTGAGTCTGAGGTTTATTGGCCCTTTTGAGATATTGAGGTGTGTTGGGGAGGTTTCTTATGAGCTTGCCTTACCTCCCAGCTTGGCAGGAGTTCATCTGGTATTTCATGTTTCGATGCTCCGGAGGTATCACGGAGACCCGTCTCATGTCTTGGATTTCAGCTCAGTTCAATTGGACAAGGATCTATCATATGTTGAGGAGCCTGTAGCTATATTGGACATGCAGGTCAGAAAGCTCAAGTTGAAGGACATTGCTTCAGTAAAGGTTCTGTGGCGGGGTCAGCCAGCCGAGGAGGCGACCTGGGAGACCGAGCAGGATATGCGCAGCAGTTACCCTCATGTTTTTACTACTTCAGGTATGTATTTATGATCGTTCGAGGATGAACGAATTTTTAAGTGTAGGAGGAAATGACGACCAGGTTGGTCGTCTTAAGAATTAACG
Source organism: Nicotiana paniculata (assembly GCA_005239505.1). Taxonomy (NCBI): domain Eukaryota; kingdom Viridiplantae; phylum Streptophyta; class Magnoliopsida; order Solanales; family Solanaceae; genus Nicotiana; species Nicotiana paniculata. Next base: position 128,751 of record ML324906.1, on the reverse strand, counting down.
CCCCGATCCCCTGTTGACTGTGTTCCCCCAGTCTATTTCTGCTAAATTGAATTACCAGGACATTCGATTTTGAGTTTCGAATATTTTTGGAAGATTTAGTCCCTAAATGAGAGCTTAAGTGTTGGAAAGCTTCCCATAGTCGGAGCAATGGGAAAACGGCCTCAGAATGGAAATCTGATGGTTCTGTTAGCTCTGTTAGGTGATTTCGGGGTTAGGAGCGTGTTCGGAATGTATTTTGGAAATCCGTAGCTCATTTAGGCTTGAAATGCCGAAGTTTGAATTTTTGAAGTTTCGGTCCGATAGTGAGATTTTGATCCAAGGGTTGGAATGGAATTCCGGAAGTGGAAGTAGTTTCGTCATGTCATTTGGGATGTGTGTGAAAAATTTCAGGTCATTCAGACGTATTTTGGTTAGGTTTTTTATCGAAAGCGTGTTTTGATGAAATTGGAAGTTCTTAGGCTCAAATCCTTGTTTAATTTGAGATTCTGATGTTGTTTTAGGTGGTTTAAGGATTGGTACAAGTTTGAATGATGTTATGGGATATTTCCATAGGTTTGGTTGAGGTTCCGGGGGCCTCGGGTGTGTTTCGGATGCTCAACGAGCCATTTCCTCCTATTTTTGAATTATGTTGCTGTTTCTAGCGCACCTTCATCGCGTTCACGAAGGCTTATTTGACCACCTGGAACTTTTCTTCTTCGTGTTCGCGTCCTCCTCCACGCGTTCGCGTAGAGTAATTTTGGAGGAGGACCAGTTTTTCTCTTCGCATTCGCAACCGGTCCCTCCGCGTTCGCGTAGCTTCACCTCTTCCTCCATCACGTTCGCGGCAAATCCGTCGCGTTCTCGTAGCTCTATTTGGCCCTGAGGGCTGAGCCTATTTTATTCATCGCATTCGCGTTCCCCGTGTCGCGTTCGTGTACTTCTCCTCGCGATCGCGAAGAGAAATCTTGGCAGCCTCCATTTTTCTTCTTCGCGAATGCGTGACTTCCTCCGCGTTCGCGATTCAGTAAATGACTGGACAGTATAAACATCTCAAAATCCGAGGGTTAGCCATTTTTACCAAAACTCAAGTTTGAGAGCTCGGATTTGAGAGAGATTTCGAGGGTTTTTCAGAGGCAACGATTGGGTAATGATTCTAAACTCCTTTTTGCTTATAACCCGCTAATCTAATCACGAATTCCTCTTCATATTTCGGATTTTGCATGGAAAATGGGTAAGACTTCATAGACCAAGTTATTGAATTTTGAGTGGGTGATTGACCTCCGATTTGAGATATTTTTATATGGTTGGACTCGTGAGAGTACGAGGGTTCTGAAAATGTAAATTTATCTGATTCCGAGATGCTGGCCTTAGGGGAGTTTTGGTCATTTTACCTAATTTCGCGCCTTAGCTTTGACTTAAATAGTAAAATCAGTTGCATGAAATGTTATTTACGATATGTAATTGAATTGTATAGATTTGGGTCATTTGGAGTCGGATACTCGTGGAAAACGTGTGGTTTCAAGTTGATATTGAGCCGGTTCGAGGTAAGTGGCTTGTCTAACCTTGTGTGGGGGACCTTACCCCTTAGGATGTGATATTTGGTAATTGAATGCCTTGTGCGTGAGGTGACGAGCGCGTACTTGTGATAATTGTTAAAAATCCAGTTTTACTTTAAATATTTTGCCTGAGTTTCTTTCTTACCCATTTTATTCAAATTGCAACTATAGTCTATGTTAGCTTAGAAAAGCATGCCTAGTTGCCTGAATTGCCTATTTGCTTAAGTTTCCTTAATTGCACTACGTGAAGCATGTTAGACTAGAATTACTTGTTGCTTTGTATTTATGCACTCTAATTCTGAACGTCTTCTTGTTGTGGATGTGTATTACTTTTGGACTACAGGACGTTATCCTGGGAGATCCCCCTGCATATTTGCTTTGGGACTACGGGACGTTATCCCGGGAGATCCCCCTGCATATTTACTTTGGGACTACGAGACGTTATCATGGGAGATCCCCATGCATATTTACTTTGGGACTACGGGATGTTATCCCGGGAGATCCCCCCTGCACAGATGATGATCCTTCGGTTATATATATGATGGACTATGGGATAGTATCCCGGGAGATCCACTAGACAGTTGAGAAAATGACTACAAGACGTATCCTGGGAGATCCTCATTGTTACCCTTGTTATTGAGATGTTCATATTCCGTGTTTACTCTGTTCTTGTGTTTTTCTTATTGCCTTGTTTGACCTGACTTACTTCACTGCTGTATTCATTATTTCTGTTTGTTTTCATACTGTAAATTCCTATTATATTGTTTAACCTCAGTAGGGCCCTGACCTTCCTCGTCACTACCCGACCGAGGTTAGGCTTGGCACTTACTGAGTACCGTTGTGTTGTACTCATGCCCTTTCCTGCGCATGTTTTTCATGTGCAGATCCAGGTACCTCCACTCAGGCGCACTATCCCTGAGGTTGAGAGATACAACAGAGACTTCGAGGTACATCTGCCGCGTCCGCAGACCAGGAGTCTCTATCTTATTCCAGCTTTTGTGAAAAGTTTATCCTTCCTTACAGTTGTATAGACATTCTGGAGTTAGAGCAGTGTATTATATTCTGTTAGCCTGTGGTTCCCGTGAGTTTCCGGGTTTTGGGGTGATATTGTAGACTTCCGTGTTATTTTGGGTTGTATATTCCCAACGACATTTATTTACAGTCCTTCTTTTGGATTTGTTCCGTTTTTACTTAATTATTCCGCAAATTATGTTGATATTCCGCATTGCTAGGCTTGCCTAGTTATAGGGAATAGGTGTCGTCACGACATGTTCACGGAAGGCGAACTTGGGTCGTGACACTTGATCATGTGTTAGAAAAAGAAAAATTATTAAATACTTGATGAAGAATTTGAAAGTGGGCAGAATGTATTAGTTTAGTATGTAGTAAGATTGGGCTAACAAGAATAAAGGGTCGAATGAACTAACCTGTTGGCCCATTTTCACAAATAACAAATCTGGCCTATTTGTTTTTAATAAGCAACGGTTGTCCCAATGCCAAAGCATGTTCAAAAAGGGCCAGCAGTTTTGATACTCAAATAGTTGGCTCATTCCCTTTTTAATCAATGATTGTCCACTCTTTAAAATAACAAATTAGCACAACTTTTTCATATTTTTATTTTAGTCAAATAATCTCAATAAAAATCAGATTTTTCTTTTATTAAAATAACTTTATAACTTAGTCTCCTTAATAATTATGCTAGGCAATTAGTATGCGCATTTTAACTTCAGGGACTCGCTTGTGTAGCATGATATTATTTTCATTAAATTAATTCAATAATATCATCCCATATCTATTGATACCCAATTTTTCCAAAATATTTTTTCAATTGCATATGTACCTTCAAAATCATGCATCCATATCAATTGGTATTTTTTCATAATTTTTCTATATTTTTATAAATTTGTCCAGTATTTTATTTCCAATAAATAATTATAAAATTACGTTACAAATGATTTCAAAAGCATTTCTTGGTTTCATTAATTATTTTTGGTCCTATTAAGACCAAATTATTTCATAATTAGCTAAAGTGGCACTCTTTGGCTATAATTGCAATAATTTTGCAATTATAGCCCAATCATACGATTTTATACTATTTTTATCCAGAAATTAATCATTTTGTATTTTTAAAATACTAAGTAATCATTTTAATTATTTTTTACACATGAAATTCATTTTTTTATAATTAACAATTATTTTTATAAATTGTTTTAATTAATTTAAGATGAGTATTTAACAAAAAGCTACTTTTATTTCGATTCTAGCCTAATTAAACTAGACCAAACCTTATTAAATCAACCCCAACAGACCACAAGCCCAAATACCCTTGAGCCCAATCTGATATACCCAACCCAATACCCCATTTCAATCTTGACCGTTGATCACTTAGATCAACGGTCCAGATATCCCCTTTACTTAATTAATCCAAACGACCCCCACCCAAACCCTTACTTCTCTCATTTCTCTCATCTTCTCTCCATCGTCATCTCATTCCCTTCTTCTCAAATCCTCTCTACTCAAACCCTAATCCCCTCGCCATTTTCTGGTTCGCCGGTAACAATGGCGGTTCTTTACCCCCCTAGACTCTATGGATCCTCTCCATGGACTGATTCTCGCATCCCTGAGGTCCTCAAGGGACCAGTTGATTGTTCATTCACCTCCCCCCCCCCCAGGTCCGTGCTCACCATTCTCAGGCCACCATGTCCTTCTGAGTAAGATCACTCTATTTCCTTACTAGACCTGTGGTTTCTAAGCCGGTATCTTCTCGTCTCTGGGTTGTCTCTCTCCGAAACCCTAACTCTAGCTCTTGACTCCTTAGATCTGTAACAGATCTGAGTCTAATCGAGTTATCTTTACTATTTTCTTAAAGAGTTTTCCGATTTTTCTAAAGCATCTCTTCATCTTCAAACTAGGGTTTCTTAACCCCTTTTCAAAAATGATTCCTCTTCTGATTTCAGTGTTATTCTGTGATTTTCACTATGTTTAAAAGATTTGTTTAAGTTTTTCCTTTATCTAATTTATTATGTTGAAAACCCTAAGTTTCTTGGGTTAATCTTTTGGTTCTGAGTTCATCTTTACTGTTCGTTCTTTAAACTTTCTTGCATGTTTGACTCTCATGAATCTGCTTCGATTAATCTGAGTATTTTGTGATTTTCACCCTACTTTACTTACTAGAGTTTCTTATTCTGCCTATTCCTGCCTATTATGTGCTTACCTCTCTTACTCTCAGAAGTTTGTGTTCATCAGTACTATATTCCAGTTTTGAATCCCTAACTCCCTGTGATTTTTACTTTACCATGCCTCTTAGGGTTATGATTCTTGCCTTTTCCCTTGCTTATCATGTGTTTATTTCGTGCAATCTGTGTTGATTCCCCTTAATCAATATTGTTCCTATTTGAATCCCTAATTTCCTGTAATTGATACTTTTCACTAATCTCTTATGATGATTTCCCAACTGATTTTCCGACCTTACTTTATTTCTTGCCTTATTTATGGTCGACTATGCTGTCAAATTGATTCTTATGTTATTTCCTTAATTAGAATCCTATGTACTTAGCCTAATTAACGGCACTGATTGAAATTGTTTCCTTATTTATGCTCCAGTCATACATAATCCCTTTCCTTACTCGTTTCCTGTCTTTTACCGTTTGAAATGACTCCTTTAATTAAGGGAGTAGTTGGACTGATTGTTGCTCTAATTGGTTCCGAGCTCTGTAACTTACTGCCTAATTGTGTTTCTTACCTTATTTTACCTAGTTTCAAACTGCTATATATATGTACACATTGATACATACTCATGGACTGAACTCAGTTCAAACTCTATCTTCTATACTCAAAACTTTCTACTCTCTTTCTGTGTCACTTACTATTATTCTGAGTTAGCCGGCTGCAAGCCAAGGCTAACTATTGTGCTCTCCTGCCCCCTTCACCTTTGTGTTTACTGTCCCTTTGCTGGTATGCTCTGATTTTCAATTTAAGTCCCAAAACAAATATGTTTCTTTTACTGATTCAGTTTATCATGTTCCTGATCTATTTCTATCTATTGTTTTGTTGTTCAACATGCAATTGACCTCTTTGCATCATTGCTTCATCTAGTATGCTAATTATGTCTTAACTCTTTAGGATTAGCATGTTCTTATAAACTTGTAATCCGATCCAATATGACTCAATTCTGTTTTAATGCTTGTGTACTAGTAGCCTAGTTCTGGTATGCCTTATTGATTTGTTACCCTAAGTTTCCCTACTGCTATTCTCAATCATGTTTAGTTCTTATATGTTATCCCTGCTGCTATGAAATCCTATACTATGTCATCTCAAAATCCCATGAGCCCCCTAAGCACTTCTGATTCTATGACTATGTTCTAATTAGCACTCCTGAATTCATGTCTCACTATTCACAATATTAGCTATCCCTTAATTGCAAGAGACTTGTGTTTATTATATGTGTATTATGTGTCCCTAGTCCCCAATTATCCCTGCGTGAAGGTTTGTTATTTGAGCATTGTTGAACCTGTTTGGGCTCTGTGTTTGATCTGTTGTTCGTTTGATTTCACCACTCTTATCAAAATTGTTTTACTGCTAAACAACTCTCCTATTTTATAAAACTGTTGTAACTGAACCCTTTCTTTCAAATACTGATTTCCTAGTTAAACCCTTTTCAAAACTATGTCAAGCACTCTCACTCTACTCTTAGGTCCTTAGGTTCTGCCCCTCTAGTGTATGACTGCCTTAGGATTCCTGTGAGATCCCTCTGAACTCTGATGCACTGGGGCTGGCCCTTCCACACTACACTTACTCAAGTATGGTTATGAAACCTGGGTGTGAGCCCTGCCCGAGATCCCTTAAGGTCCTTAGGGAACTCTAACACACCCGGATATTAGAAAGGCTATGAAACATTTGGGCACTTGAGGTTCTGGGAATCTGGGCCTGATTTTCAGACTCTCTATAGTTTAACTTCTTCCTTTTCCTTCATCTATTTATGTAATTTACTCGGTTGGTCTGTAATAATTATTTGTAAACAGATATTGGGGATGGCTAGTGAAGTGGGGAGGGTATCCATATAGTTCTGTTAACATCATCGGGTAGAAATCATATTTTAAGCTTTACATTGTTTCTATTTGCATTAGAATCCATGTTTTAGAACCATCATGTTCATTCAAGCCATGCCAAGCATGCACTGGATACCATGTTCTTAGGATTTTATGTCTACTATTTCAGCATCTCATCCATGCTTTATGTTTATCGCTTAGAAATCCTGCTCCTAGGACAATAAACAACGTTAACATAAAAGTTGTTACTCCTGTGCATTCAAAATCATGTCTCCATCACCCTGTAACTCTTTGTGCATTTTAGAAATCATGCCTTTAGGAATTCTGTGTATCCTGAAATTATGTCTTAACCATCCTGCATTTATATGTGCATATTAGACATCCTGCTCTAGGATTCGTTTACATCTGCTTAACCACGCCTAGTTTAACTACTAACTCACGAAAAATGTAGAAACATTGTCACATCTAATTGTCTTGCTCTTAATAAAACTAGTAGTAATTTCTGCACTGTTTTTAGAGCATATTTTTAGGTAAAACAACTTCTGAACTGTTTTTTTAACAATTTTGGTAATTATTATGCACAATCCCACTCCTAGACAAGCCTTAGGTAATCAATCTCTTTAAAAGCTGGAACACTGCTTGGTTGTGTTACTGTTTAAAGACACGGGTTTTAAAATTAGTAGGCAAACTGATTAGGTCCTGCTTCTGGGTTTATAAAATTGAAACTGCATATCTTCTGTGTTTTGATATTCACTTAGACATTATGTTTTAGGATCCTACTTAATAATATTGCCCTTGTTTGTTTTTGAGTCGTGTTGTTTACGTGAATTATGTGTGGAGGTAAATATGAGCCTCTTAATTATTCTTTCCTGCCTTTATTTGCTAATGTTCTATTTGTTCTTACATGTCGCCTAGTATTTTCTCCTTTTAAACCTTAGGGGTCTGTCTAGAAGTACCTATAGGTAGAGGTCCTAATTTCCTCCAGGACCACTAAGAAGAGACGGGTAACAACACATATAGAGGTCATTAAACAACACTCGCTTAAATAACCTCTAAGGAGTAGGAAGGGGTAGATATGGATATTGTCACGCCCCGACCTGGGGAGGCGTGGCTAGCACCCGGTGCCGCACTGGCCCGAGCAAATCACTCTGTAACTCATTTATTTTCTTTGTAACTATCATGGGCCAACATGGCCACAACTCGTAATGCATAACTATAAGTGGTAACACTGTATCAATAAACTATCGTTCTTAAAACATTGATACATATGGGCCGGCAAGGCCTCTGACATACTGTACAAAATGAACCTTTTTCTACAAAGCCTCTAAGATTATTTGACATCAAATGGGATAGGGTACCGACCTACCCATAAGTATGTAGCAAAATTCTTGACACGATGACTTATAGGCTTGGATGCACTCCGAATGAGGTGGAGTCTTGTCGATCCTTCGCTGAATGCTGATCTTGTCTACTATGAGAGATCGTCTAATTGATTACCTATACCTGCAGGCATGAATGCAGCGTCCCCAACAAAATGAGGTCAGTACGAATAATGTACCGAGCATGTAAGGCAGAACTGAAACATAACAGTAAGTCAACATTAATTAAGGACTAGAAGAAACTTGGAGTAAAGGACTCAACCTGTAAGTCTGGATCGCTCTATAAATCATGAAATAACTATAATGTCATGCATATGCGTATAAATGTCATGTAATGCATAGTTTTGTACGTACATAACATCATCAAGCCTCTGAGGGCATCCCATCATATCGTCTCAGCCACTGTGGGCAAAATCACCATCATATACCAGCTGATCAGGTGGTGGTGCGTATATAATGTCGTAACCTTTTTCACATATCCCATATAAATATAATATACATATATACGCGTATATAATTACATCTGGTCATGGGTCAATGCGCAAGTATATATGCATGAAATGCATAAGAAATACGTTAATAAAATTTTCTCGGAACGCCATAAAAATCAATCGCCTTTCGGATAAAAATTATCAAATACGTATTTTTATGAGACTCATGTACAGAAGATAATTATAATTCACATGGAGAATGAATAATATAGACACTCCTAGTATTTTTATGAATAGAGTCATTTATGAGAGTTGCGTATTTTGCTTGTTTCATTTGTATTATTTGGATCATGACAAAAAGAAAGAAGGGATAACTTTAATATACCTGGAGTAGGGAAAATTATTTCCAACTCAAGAAGTTATCTCCTGTAAATCAATAACTTAATCATAAAAAGGCATTATTGGTTAATAGAAGGATCATTCCTTAGGATAAGACCAAGTGCCTCCATGATTTCAACAAAACAGAACTTAGAATTATGTAGCTTGCTAAACGTAATGATGGTAACCTATCTAATTATTAGGCTTCTATTGCTTGCAAGTAAAAAGACTAGTGCAAGATATGCTCACTTAAAGGCTTCACATTTAGAGAGACTAGTTTTAGTTATCTAATTTTGACAATCAAAGTGCTGTAATGTGAATCTATGACAGAGTTAGTGTTGGCTAACATTTTTGATGAAGTCTTTCAAAATATGAAGTGTCTTTTAGTTGTTAATTAGGTGCCACCTAATCTACAAATGACCATGAGTCATTTTTTTTAATATGTGGCTTGCTGCCACGTTTGTTTTTGGCAGTTTAATTTTATTTTATGATTTGTTAATTAATTAAGTAATGTCCCGTTACCCGATAATTAGCTAATTACCGGAATAATTAAGAATTTTCTCAAATTACTTAAAATACTACTCACTTTTAAGACACTTTATATATCATACTATAATATACTTTTCTATCATGGTCATGTAGTGCCATATAAAATAAATACATACACCATTATTTTATTAAAATATCCATGTAAAAATAGTAATCAAATTAACTATTAAACTATACATATACATTTAACTACAGTAACATAATCGTTGTAAACATACAATTACATCAAACAATATCACTATTAAACAATATAACTATTAATACTATAACTATCCAAATGATAATCATTTTTGTATATAGCTTTAAATATATATCATGTTTATCATACAAAGAATGCTTTCATGTCTATTCTAACATTTTATATCAACATGTGATACTGTTGCTTCAATTCATATTAAATATTACAATCCTTATTTTAACTATGTTAACACTTTTGTTTATCATTCTAATACTAATTAAATGCATGTCATTTCATTCCAAATGTATTCCATTTATTTTTAATTTTTAACTATTAATATTATATAAATATTCGTCGTAAATATATATNTTTTTTTTTTTTTTTTTTCTCAACATAAAATTTTTCTAATATCATATAAAGGATAAAAGTTTTATTAAACTTAATTCTTAAAATGATAAAAAGATAACTTCCTTTTCTTATAAAAAGAAAAATACTTGTGTCCACATTAAGAAGTTACTATTTTTGGAAAAACAGATATTGTATCCACAAAAGTACTAGATTATTATAACTTGAATAGTTGAAAAACTCCACTAATGATGTAATACGGGGCCTATACTTATACTCTTATGGATATAACTTTCTTGTAACAAACATTTTCAGTAAGAAAAGTCAACATAAACGATACCAACCTTTTTTTTTTTAATAAATAAACCAAATGAATTTGAAGTCATAGGTCTATTACTTTATTTTTCTGTAATCATATCATATAGCTTATTTNATATATATATATATATATATATATATATATATATATATATATATATATATATATATATATATATATATATATATATATATATATATTGTTAAACTTACAGGATGTAACAGATATGATGACCGATGCGCTAATGCCACGTGTAGCCCCTTTCTGAGGAGCGATTACCGGGCATTGCATTGATGTGATCCTATAGGATAAAGAACCTAGGACTCCCCTATCCCTTTCACATGTGTGCTTAGACTGCGAATCTTTTCAAAACCTTTATTTGTTTAAGCTTATTTGCTACTTGTTTAAATTCACAAAGCTTGTTTGACCGGGAACCACATTTGTGGACTTTGAGGGATGCCTAACACCTTCCCCTTGAAGTAATTTCAAGCCCTTACCCTATCTCTGGTTATCTAATCTGTGTTTGTAAATGACCTTTAGTAGGTTCCCTAACACACCTTAACTCGTTAGGTGGCGACTCTTCAATTTCTTATTCATTTCCCAAAACGAAACGAGTTGTCCCAATAATGTCGAATACCCTGACCGGCCCAAAAGGGGAGGAAATAGGGGGGGGGGGCGACAGCATGGCGACTCTGCTGGGGATTTATATAGGCTTTTACCATTTTAAACTGCTTTGTGAACTTGTCTTTACTTTGTTAATACTTGCGACCTTTCCCTCTCCCCTTTTATGTGCAATTAATTGTTTATCTCTTTCAAGTACTTGTTCTTTTAAGAATCAAAACTGACATGTTTCTTTTTTTTTTCCTTTGTAACTGCTTTTTCAATTATAACTTTTGTATTTACCGCTTTCATAACGTGCAAATACATGACAACATGCTTTTATTGCTCATTTATTATTGCATAAATCATGCTCAACATCATATTCCACTCGTGCCTATACAAATCCTATAGAAACGCTTGATGAGTGTTTGCATCCTTCCATTTTATATCACCCCTAAATTTGAAAAGGCTTATTTGCGGTAAAACTAGTCGATCAGCGGTGCAGTCGACGGTTCCGTGTCTTTCCCCCTCAAGTTGTCCGTTTGAGGGTACCAGTATAAAACCCCATAAAAACCTTACTCTATTATATTGTACATGCATCATGGTCAAACCTAGACAGGTTAACGTGTCGTCCGCACGATAGACCTTTAAGACAAGCTTATCCAAAAGTCCATCGGGTTTTTCATAATCCTAACGAACGCAGTCATGTTTTGTGCATTTATTTGGAGAACTAAATGCACGCATGCTAATCATAAGTGTATAAATAGTCGAGTCTGGCGGGGGTAAGGGTATAACCTTATCTATTTTGCAGAAAATGAGGCATAAAGTCACTAGGTTCGGCATGGTCCAAAGAATACCACCACTATTGTTGGATTGGTGGGAAGACCTCTCGCCCAGTGACAAAGACCATGTGAAGAGGGTCCTCGGTAACTTGCCCTATTTACTGGATATTCAACCAAACAACATGTTGATCGAAGCATCCACTATGTTCTGGGATAGAGAAAGGTCTGTGTTCCGTTTTGCCAACATAGAAATGACCCCCCTCTTGGAGGAAATAGGGGGCTTTGCGGGATTACCTTGGGACAGTCCAGGTTTGTTGGTACCAGAGAACCTGCCGCTAGGGGGTTCCTGAAAATGATGGATTTGAAGAAGAACGATGGTTTAGAGTGCCTGACAGAGTCCTACATCCTTTTGACTATCTCTATGAACGATATGGCCATAGCAAATCCTATCGTATCTTCCACGACGAGTTCTTTATTACTTCCTTGGGTCAAATTCACCGCAGGGTTTTTGTGTTTGTCGTTTGCTTCCTGGGTCTGATGGTGTTTCCAAGCAAAAGATACCGGGTTTACACTAGACTGGCTATGGTAGCCAAAACCCTAATAGAAGGGATCGAAGGGAAAACATATACCATTGTCCCTATGATCATAGTAGACATATACTGAGCCTTGGACCACTGCTAGAAGGGAGCCAAACACTTTGAGAGTTGCAATCTGCTACTATAGGTTTGGTTATTGGAGCATCTCTAGAAAGGCCAATATCATCAGGAATTTCCACGAAGGGCGTGGAATGATCATATAGCCTTCCACCACCCTAAGAGGATGACCTACGTCCCTGATAGGTTTGCTCGACCGAAAAATGCTACAGAATGGGCACAGTTTTTTGATAATTTGACCGAGGACCATGTTCAATGGATGTTCGAATGGTTCCCTACCAGTGAATTCATCATCATATCGAGGGACGCTCTACAACTGGTGTTGATTGGTTTAAGGGGTATATATCCCTGTGTTCCCATCAGGGTCATGAGACAAGCAGATAGAAAGCAAGTTATACCGTGAGTCTCCAAAATGAGTCATTACAGAGTAGATTTTCAGGACGGCAATATCCCGTACAAATGTGAAGCTCAACATCTGTGGCATCTCAAGGTTATTGTAGAAAGGGACACCATCGAGCCCGATAGATACCACGCAGGGCATGTACGCTTTTACCTATCATGGTTGGAAGATAGCATAGCAGGGATAGTTGAGCCAGGCATCATCAGAAACAGGATTGTAGACGAAGCGGCTGAGGCTCAGGTGAAATACAATCAACTGCACAAAAGGATTCATGAGTTCGAGGTCGAGCATCTAGATCAACAAAGACCAATATGGAACTGATCGATGAGTGGAAGAAAAGGGCCATCAAATCTAGTGAAAGTTTGGAATATTTGGAGCAGGGTCTGATGGAGCTAGAAGCAAAGACAAGAAAAAAGGTCGCCGACTGCAAGAATACTGAGGGAAACAAAGGAGGGCATCTAGCACGGGTATACCTACTATTGGGTATGCACGACCTGGGGAACCTGATTGACAAAACCAAGAAGACCAAGCATGGGGAAGGTCCTTCGGGGACTAAGTAGTCTAGGTTTCTTTTTTTATCGCTTTTACCAATGTAATAAGGCCAAGTGCTATTAGTGACTTTATTTCCTGCTCATTATTTTAATGTCATTTTGGATTCGTCTATTTTACATTAATTAAATGAGGCATTTTTGCATCTAAGTTCTCCAAAATCAACTTGTCGCTAGGCCTACCTCTGGCACAACGAGGCTCCCAAATTAGGACACGCTTTTATTCCTGCACTATGTGCTTAAATACTGCAATATTTTCTCATGATCCTCACTAACTTGGCTACCTTTTATTTTCTCTTTTGATTATTCCCTTCCCCAAAGGTTGGTTCATGCATTCTGGCATCATCATCATATCACACAAGATCCAGGGGCCCTCCACCTCCTCCTCCTCCTAGTCCACTTAAAGACAAAGGCAAAGGAAAACTGGAAGATTTGGGCAACATCAGATAGGAAAACACAACGCCAGTGGAACGAACAGAAGCTTTTGACAATCAAGGTACTCAGGTTCAGAATGATGTTGTGTCACAACTCGAGCAAAGGTTGTTGAAACTCCAAGGGGATCTTGAGCATGTCTGGAACTTGGAAAATGTATCCTTCTCACTCAGTGTCCCAGATGTTACTCAAAATCCCATACCTCCTCAGAACACCCCAAACAAACAGAACCCTCCCACAACTCATCATCATACAACTCCACCGAAAAAACAAATTGTCCCACCACAGCACCAGCACAACACTTTCCATGCTCCAATAAATACCCCGTTAATTATCCCTGAACCACAAGACTCCACAAGTGACCAGCTCTATGCTCAAACATCGGGTCATCAGAACAAGCCCATATACGTGGAGACTCTACCTCACTCCACCCAACATATTTCTTACACACCTGAATCCAGTGAGAAGGATATGCTCATTAAGAATTTGGCTGAGGAACTCAAGAAACTGACTAGTCGAGTTCAGGGTGTTGAAGGAAGCAAGGGAGTCGAAGGGTTGAACTACGAAGATCTCTGCATACAGCCCGATGTTGAACTATAGGATGGTTACTGTAATGACCCGGTCGGTTGTTTTGAGAGTTAGATCCCGGATCCCCTAATAACTACTTCTCCCATGTCTATTTTTATTTTTGGAACTTGTCGGAATGTTGAGTGGTGAAATTCAGAGGGATTTAGGACACATAGTCCTTAAATGTGAAATTTAGCTTTAGAAATCGGGCCGTAGTTAGAACTATGTGAAGACGGATACATAATGGAATTGTGTCAACTCCGTTAGCTCCTTTGGGTGATTTTGGGGTTAGGAGCGTGTTCGGAATGTTTTTCGAGATCTGTAGTAGAGTTAGGCTTGAATTGGCGAAAGTTAGAATTTTGGCAATTTCAGCCGATAGGTAAAATTTTGATATCGGGCTCGGAATGGAATTCCGGAAGTGACAACAGGTCTGCGGTGTCATTCATGACCCGTGTGTAAAATTTGAGGTCATTCGGATGAGTTTTGACGTGTTTCGGCATCGGATATAGATTCTTAAATTTCATATCTTAGTCTTGAATCTATGCACAAATGATGATTTTGATGTTATGAGAGGTGTTTTGAAGGCTCGACTAAGTTTGAATGAGGTATTAGGATTGGTCGATAGGTTTGGTTGAGGTCCCGGGGGCTGCGTGTGTGTTTCGGGTGCTCAAACGGGCAAATTTGGCCTTAAGCTTATTGTTGGTTTTCTGTTTTTACAACAGCAGTCCTTTGTTCATCGCGATCACGTGAGTTCATCCGCTGTCGTATAGGGTAAACTGAGGCAGGCATGAAACTTTTGGTATGCGATCGCACAAGTTTCTCCACGATCGCAGTGCTTGGGAAATCTAGTCTCTGCGTTCGCATAGTCCATGTCGCGATCACATAGAATACCTTAGGCAGCTGGAGGTTTGAGTATAGTTCTACGCGGTCGCGTGAAGCCAACCGCGATCATGTAGCTTTGAGTGGTTAAGGTCCATGATCGCAAGTTGTACGCTGCATTCGCGTAGAGGAATTTTAGGCGCGTGTTGGAATACTCTTCGCGATCGCGACTGGAAGTACGCGATCACATAGAACAAATAGCTGGGCAGAACATTTAAAGACCCAATTCGAGGGTTTGAACTATTTTCACATTTTTTAACTTCAGAGCTCGAGAAGTGCGATTTTTGGAGGGTTTTGAACCTGGGAAACTTGGGTAAGTTATTTCTACAAGATTTAGACTAATTTTCATGATTTTACTCTTTAATCTAGCCTTTAAATTCGAAATTTTGGTGGAAAAATTTGGGAAAAATTGGATAAACTTCCTAGGCCGAATTCTTGAGTTTTGATTGGGATTTTGACATCCGATTTGAGTAATTCTTATATAGTTAGACTCACGAGTAAATGGGTGTTCGGAATTTATAATTTTTACCCGATTCCGAGATGTGGGCCCGGGGGACTTTTTGGGCAAATTTCCTAATTTCGCGTATTAGCTTCGAACTAATTTGCCATTTTGATTCCTTAAATTGATATTTACATTATGCAATCTAATTGATTAGATTTGGACCACCCGGAGTCGGATAATCATGGCAAGAGCGTGGTTTTGAGTTGAGTAGCGCAGAGGTAAGTGGCTTGCCTAACTCTGTGTTGGGGATTTCACCTAATGTTATTTTAACACTGTTTTATGTTATTTGGGTGCCGTGTATGTGAGGTGACGAGTACGTACACGGGCCATTGTTGATAAGACTCCATTTTTTCCTCCATGACATAAATCATTTCATTCCTATTTCACTGTCTCATGTATTGACTATGTAGTTTAGATTAGGAAATAGCATGCCTACCTGTTTTACTTGAACTTTCCCTAGTTATTACTATGTGTACCATGTTTAGGTAGTTTTATCCATATTTTTGCCTGTGATCATTCCTGAATTGTTTTAAATAAAAAAATTATATTCGGTATTTGTATTGCATTACATATTTAAATTGGGACTACGGACGAGATTCCGGGAGCTTTCCCCATGTACTGCATTGCATATTTAAAATGGGACTACGGACGATATTCTGGAAGCTTTCCCCCTGTACTGCATTGCATATTTAGATTGGGACTAAGGACGAGATTCCGTGAGCTTTCCCCATGTACTGCATTGCATATTTAAATTGGGACTATGGACGAGATTTCGGGAGCTTCCCCCTGTACTGCATTGCATACATTATTACTATGATATATGTTGTACTGAGCCGAGGGCTCCCTATTATTATGTTCTTTTAGCTCATTGTTGCTACCGATTTTTCTTAGCTCATTGTATCTCTCTGTCAAATTTTAAACCGTTTTACTATAAACCTCCAGTAGAACCTTAACCTGACCTCGTCACTACTTGACTGGGGTTAGGCTTGGCACTTACTGGGTACCAATTGTGGAGTACTCACACCATTTCCTACGCATGTTTTCCATGTGCAGATCCAGGTACCAGCACCCAGTATCGTGGCTAAGAGTCGCTCTAGAAGCTGCCAGGAGACCGCGAGGTAATTCGGTCGCGTCCGCAGGATCCCACGAGTCTTCTTCTACTCTAGTATAGGCATAGAGGACTTATGAATTTTCCACTATTTCATTGTATAGAGCTACATTTAGTATAGATCTTGTGACTTTCGTGACATTTCGGGTTTTGGGAAGTGAAATTGTACATGCTGAGCAGCTATGTTATATCTACTTTAGTTCTTTTCTGTCTTTATTTTATTGTTTCTATTATTTTTTTCGCAAATTTAGGCTTACCTAGTCGTAGAGACTAGGTGTCGTCACAATACCTTTTCGGATGAAAACTTGGGTCGTGACAAGTTGGTATCAGAGCGTCTAGGTTCATACAAGTCACCAGTCACAAGACGATTTATTAGAGTTTCACGGATTGGTGCGGAGACGTCCATATCTATCTTCGAGAGGCTATGTAACTGTTAAGAACAATCATATTCTTTGGAATTCCTTGTCGTGCTATTTACTGTCATCAAAATTCTAAGTTCTATTCTACTCTTGCTCGCAGATGGTGCGGACCTGTACCGAACGTACTGATGATCAGGCACCCGAGCCCCCAGCCAGAGCCACCAGAGGCAGGGGCCGGGGTAGAGGGCGAGCACACGGTGCAGCCCGAGCAGCGGCGAGAGTAGAGACGGAGGAGCCCTCATCACCTACAGTTGGAGGAGCACAGGAGGTCCTTACTATTACTCCAGCCCTCCAAGTTTTTTTTGCCCAGTTCCTGAGTGCCTTCAGCACTTTGTCTCAGACGGGACTACTCCCGATAACTCCAGCTACATCCCAGGCCGGGGGAAGGGGATAGACTCCCACAGCCCGTACTCCTGAGCAGAGGGTCCACATTGGGCAAGTTCCAGAGTATATCCCTATACTCCTAGCGGCTCCAGCTCAGCATGAGGCTAGGGTAGCTGCTTCTGAGGTAGAGAAGCTCCGACTTGAGAGGTACAAGAAGTACTACCCACCTGAGTTCTGCGGACTAGCTTCAGATGATGCTCTGGGTTTTCTTGAGGAGTGCCATCGCATTCTCCGCACTATGGGTATTGTGGAGACTTGTGGGGTTTCTTTCACCGCTTTCCAGCTGAGGGGAGTGGCTTATCAGTGGTGGCGTGCCTTTGAGTCCATAGTGATCCTCTCGCACTTCCACTCGGGAAGCTCAATCCTCTGAAATAGGCCACCAGGCCTCTGATGCTCATACTTAACCTGTTGAAAATTCAAACACCGCGCCACATATGCCACAATATCCTTCTTCATTCTACGCCACCAATAATGCTGCCGCAAATCCTGATACATCTTCGCGGCGCCCGGATGAATAGAGTACCTGGAACTATGGGCCTCCTCTAAAATCAACTCTCGAATCCCATCAACATTGGGCACACAAACTCGCCCTTGAAGTCTCAAAACACCATCATCCTCTAAAGTCACCTGCTTGGCACCTCCGCGCTGCACCGTGTCCCTAAGGACGCACAAAGGGGGATCATCAAACTGCCGATCACGGATACGCTCCAATAATGAAGAATGAGCAACCGTACAATCCAACACTCGACTAGGCTCAGAAATATCCAACCTCACCAATCGATTGGCCAAAGCCTGAACATCCAAAGCAAGCGACCTCTGACTGACCGGAATAAAAGCAAGACTGCCCATACTAGCTGACTTCCTACTCAAATCATCGGCCACCGCATTGGCCTTCCCCGGGTGATATAAGATGGTAATATCATAATCTTCAACAACTCCAACCATCTTCTCTGCCTCAAATTCAACTCTTTTTGCTTGAACAAGTACTGAAGACTCTTATGATCAGTGAACACCTCACACGCCACGCCATACAGGTAGTGCCTCCAAATCTTCAGTGCGTGGACAATGGCTGCCAACTCTAAATCATGCACTGGGTAGTTCTTCTCATGAATTTTCAACTGCCTCGAAGCATAAGCAATGACCTTGTCATCCTGCATCAACACTGCACCAAGCCCAATACAGGAAGCATCGCAATAGACTGTATAAGGCCCTGAACCTGTGGGCAAAACCAATATCGGTGTCGTAGTCAGAGCTGTCTTGAGCCTCTGAAATCTCGCCTCACACTCGTGCGACCATCTGAACTGGGCACCCTTCTGGGTCAACCTATTCATTGGGGCTGCAATAGATGAGAACCCCTCCACAAACTGACGATAATAGCCTGCTAATCCCAAGAAACTCCGAATCTCTGTAGCTGATACTGGTCTAGGACAGTTCTTGACTGCCTCAATCTTCTTCGAGTCAACCTGAATACCCTCTACTGACACGACATGACCTAGGAATGCAACTGTACTCAACCAGAACTCACATGTTGAAAACTTTGCACAAAGCTGACTATCCTTTAGAGTCTGAAGAACCACTCTGAGATGCTGATCGTGCTCCTCCTGACTGCGGGAGTATATCAATATATCGTCAATGAAAACTTTCACGAACGAGTATAAATAAGGCCTGAACACTCGGTTCATTAAATCCATAAAAGTTGCTGGGGCATTCGTCAATCCGAACGACATGACTAAGAACTCGTAATACCCGTACCGAATGCGGAAAGATGTCTTTGGGACATCGGATGCCCTAATCCTCAATTGATGGAAGCTAGATCTCAAGTCTATCTTTGAAAATACCTTGGCACCCTGAAGCTGATCGAACAAATCGTCAATCCTCAGAAGTGGATACTTATTCCTTATTGTAACCTTGTTCAATTGCTGGTAATCTATGCACATCCTCATCGAACCATCTTTTTTCTTCACAAACAACATTGGAGCACCCCAAGGGGAAACACTGGGTCTAATGAAACCCTTCCCAAGCAAATCCTGCAACAGTCCTTCAACTCTTTCAACTCTGGCTGAGCCATGCGATATAGTGGAATAGAAATGGGCTGGGTTCCCAGAGCCAGATCAATGCAGAAGTCAATGTCCCTGTCGGGTGGCATCCCCGGCAGGTCTGAAGGGAAAACCTCAGGAAACTCACGAACCACGGGCACCGAATCAATAGAGGGAACCTCAACACTGTAATCGCGCACATAAGCCAAATAATCCAAACACCCCTTCTCAACCATACGCCGAGCCTTCACGTATGAAATAACACTGCGGGTAGAATGACCAGGAGTTCCTTTCCACTCAAAATGGGGTAAATCTGGCAAAGCTAAGGTCGCCGTCTTGGCATGACAATCCAAGATGGCATGATATGGGGACAACCAGTCCATCCCCAATATAATATCAAAGTCAACCAAAACCCAAAAGAAAAAAATCAACACGGGTTTCAAGACCCCCAATCACCACAACACAAGAACGATGGACATGATCGACCATGATAGAGTCGCCCACCGGTGTAGATACATAAACAGGAACACTCAGCGTATCACTAGGCATGACCAGGTATGGTGCAAAATAAGAGGACACATACGAATACGTAGACCCTGGATCATATAGCACTGAAGCATCTCAATCACAAACCCGAATAGTACCTGTAATGACTGCATCTGAAGACTCATCCTCTGGCCTGGCTGGAAGAGCATAACATCGGGGCTGGGCCCCACCACCTTGAACCACATCTCTAGGACGGCCGGCTGCTGGCTGGCCTCCACCTCTGGCGGCCTGAGCTCCACCTCTATGACCTCTACCTCTACCTCTAGAACCTCTACCCCCACCTCTAGCTGGCTGGGCAGGCTGTGGAACACCCGGTGCCTGTACCATGGCACGGGAACCATGAGGCTTAGAACTACCTGATGCTCAAGGGAAAAATTTGGCAAGGTAACCCGGATCGCCACAAGTGTAACAAGACCTCGACTGCTGAGGGAACTGAATCTGAGTCTGTCGACCTGACTGACCACCCCGGAAACTCTGATGTTGCGGTGCACTGCTGGGAGCTGGCGGTGCACTGTAAGACTGTTGATCAGAATAGTGAGGCTGATAACCACGACCACCCGAAGTACCATGAGAAACCTGAAGAGCTGAATGAAAAGGTCTGGGAGGATGACCTCAGCCTGACGAATCCCTGCCCCCAAATGAGGCTCCACTGAAACGACCGAAATGACGGGGCCTCTTGTCAGACCCCTGACCACCACCCTGTGACAGAATCATCTCATTCCTCTTGGCCATATTGGCCGTATCCTGGAACGATACGTTTGTACCTGACTCTCTAGCCATCTAAAGTCTGATAGGCCGGGCCAATCCCTCAATAAATCTCTGAACCCTCTCCCGATCAGTGGGAAGTATCATAAGAGCATGTCGGGATAGAGCGATGAATCTAGTCTCGTACTGAGTGACTGACATAGATACCTGCTGGAGACGCTCAAACTATCTCCGAAGGTCCTTTCTCTCAGTAATGGCAAGGAACTTCCCTAGAAATACCTCTGAGAACTGAGTCCAAGTCAAAGGTGCAGATCCAGCTGGTCTAGCTAGGCAATAATATCTCCACCAACTCTTGGTTGCACCCGATAACCGAAAAATAGCGAAGTCAACCCCGTTGGACTCCGCTATGCCCATGTTCCGAAGAACCTCGTGGCAGCTGTCCAAATAATCCTGGGGATCCTCTGATGGTGAACCAGTGTAAGTAGCAGTAAATAACTTAATGAACCTGTCTAGTCTCCACAGAGCATCTGCTGACATAGGTGCTCCCTCTGCTACCGGTGCTGCAATACCCGGCTGAGCTACTCCGGTTGGCTGAGATACCGGAGTCTGTAACTGTTGATCTAGTTGCTCTGGCATGCGGGCGGCAGGAGTCTCGGAACCTCCCCTAGCCTGAGAGATGGCTGGTGCTGTAGGAAAAGACCCGCCTCTGCTACACTCTCCATGAGTCCGACTAGACGGACAAGGGCATCCTGAAGCACTGGGGTAGCTATGAGCCCCTTTGGGACCTGAGCTGGTCCAACTGGGACTGCCGGAACTGGGACCTCCTTGTCAGACTCGACCTGAGGGTCCTCCACTGGGGCTGCTGTTCTAAGCTGAGCCCAGCCCCGGCCTCGGCCTCTAGCACGGCCTCGTCCTCGACCTCGACCCAGAGTAGGAGTTGTAGCAGGAGTGTCAGGCTGATGGGCGGAACCAAGGGAAGCACGTGTCCTCGCCATCTGCGAGAGAATAGAATAGAAACCCAATCAATACTCGGAATCATAGCGCACGAAAGAGGAGAAAATAAATATGGAGTCATCCTAACTTTGCATCCTCCGAGGGATAAGCACAGACGTCTCCGTACCAATCCCTCAGACTCTATCAAGTTGTCCGTAAGTTGTGAGACCTAAGTAACCTAGTGCTCTGATACCAACTTGCCACGCCCCGAAATCCCACCATCGGGCCGTGATGGAGTCTAACGTTGAACCCACTAAACAAGCCAACATATATAGCTAAACTAGCATAAAAATCTCAACTTTCCAGAATAAGCTAAAACGCTTCGAAATTACATCAGCGAAATAAATACAGTTTAAGCTACGAAAATACAATCACAATATAACGATGCAAAATTTCCCAAAACCTGGAGTCACAAACTCACGAACTGTCTAAGAGTGCTAAATACAAGTCTAAAAGGAAAGACATGTCTGCCTTCGAAACTAAAGGAAAAACAAGATAGAATCGAAGACAAGGGGATAGAAGAGACGCCAAGGCCCACGAACGCCATCGGGTATACCTTGAAGCCTCTATGATGAACTGGAAGACACTCCCACTAATGATGTCCTCCGGGTCCGGCTACGTAATCTGCACAACATAAAAGAAATGCAGGTTTAGCATCAGTACAACCAACCCAATGTACTGAGTAAGTGCCTGGCCTAACCTCGGCGAAGTAGTGACGAGGCTAGAACCAGACTACCAAATAAACTTGTGCAGCTCAAATAAATATATATACATATATACAACGAATAGGAAATATAGGGAAAAAACAATTAACAAAGGAAGGGGAACATGTTGTGGGGAGATGACAATTTCATAAAAGAAATCTTAATAAGGAAAGGAACAACAAGCCAGCATATCAATAAGGACAAGAAATCACAAACTTGCACGGCATCACCCTTCATGCTTTTACTCTCGTCCTCACTATGCAATGTATAATATAATCAATGTAAATCATGGCACGGCATCACCCTTCGTGATTTTACTCTAGTCCTTACTACGCAATGTATAATATAATCAATGTAAATCATGGCACAGCATCACCCTTCGTGCTTTTACTCTCTTCCTCACTATGCAATGTATAATGTAATCAATGAATATCGGTACGGAATGGTACATCGTACGGAACGGCATCACCCTTCGTGCTTTACACTCTTTCCTCACAATGTCAAACAATGCACGGCATCACCCTTCGTTATTTAACACTCTTCCTCACCCAAACAGCAATCACAAACAGGGGCAAGGGAGTACACAAAACAGATATAGAAATCTCGGCAAGGGAGCAATAACAGAAATATCAACATCCCAGCAAGGGAGACAATATCAAACAATGCACGGCATCACCCTTCGTTATTTAACACTCTTCCTCACCCAAACAGGAATCACAAACAGGGGCAAGGGAGTACACAAAACAGATATAGAAATCTCGGCAAGGGAGCAATAACAGAAATATCAACATCCCAGCAAGGGAGACAATATCAAACAATGCACGGCATCACCCTCCGTGCTTTAATCTCATTCTCACCAAGACAAGTGCACGGCATCACCCTTCGTGCTTTAATCTCATATTCACCAAAACAAGTGCACGGCATCACCCTTCGTGCTTTACTTTCTTACTCACCAAAACAAGTGCACGACATCACCCTTCGTGCTTTAACACTCTTCCACACCCAAACAGCAATCACAAACAACGGGTAAGGGAGCAAACAGAATAGAAATAGAAATCCCGCCAAGGGAGACGTCAAACAATTAAATCCCGGCAAGGGTATATTTCAATAACTCTTTCTCTTTCTTTCACTTTCATTTCCATGATTTATTCTATCACTTGAGCCAACGCTCCAAAGACTGTAATATCTCATATTTCTTCATTATTCATTTCACAATCTGAGCCAATGCTCCTAAGACGATATCTCATAATTCTTCAGCACTCATGTTACAATTTGAGCCAATGCTCCAAAGGATGTAATTATCTCATATATCTTCATAATTCATTTCACAAGTTGAGCCAATGCTCCAAAGATGTTTCAAGAATAAAATTCCCTTCACATATTCTTCACAACATATAGAAATCATCAATAAGCATGGGAATTACTACAAAATCAGAATATTCACAATATAAGGCCTCACGGTCATGCTAGACACCAATGTATAGATACTCATCACCATGCCTATACATCGTACTCTACAATTAGCAAGTAGCAATCAAGACTCAACTCTTATTCCCTAAATCTAAGGTTAAACCGAACACTTACCTCGGTTCCGAAGTATAGCAATCAACCTTCTAACATCGCTTTTCCTTTAGAATTTGACTCCGGAATGGTATTATCTAGGCATAATCAACTCAAGTATATCAATAAGGATTCAAATATTCAATTACATGGACTAATTATCCATTTCCTAGCATACTTTCAATTTTATCAAAATTCGACCCCGGGCCCGCTCGCTCGGATTCTCCAAACTTTCGAAGGAACACTCACCCGAGGCCTAAGGATCATAAATACACGATTTTTTCTTGATTTCATGGACAATTCACTAAAAATTCTAAGGTGATTACAAGTTCTAGGTTACTACCCAATTTCTTGAATTTTTGCACTAATTTGTGTAGTTAATTAGGCTAAGATACATGCATGAAAAAAATTTATGGGTGGAAATTACTTACCTTGCAAGACCTGGTCGAAAGCTCTCAACAATGGAGGAATTCGTCTAAGGAAGGAGATGAAAAATGAGAGAAATGGGTTTAAAACCCGTATTTAATCTCACTGCCTGAACAGTGATCGCACCTGCGATGGATTCGACCGCACCTGCTGTCTCGCACTTGCGAGGAGAACCTCGCACCTGCGAAACTGGGCTAGGGGTCTGGGATCATACCTGCGAAAGGGGAGACCGCACCTGCGATCTCGCTCCTGCGAGAAATGCGAAGCACCTGCAATGGCTGGCCAGGCCACTGTGATCGCACCTGCGATGCCTGGGACAGAACTTGCGGTCTCGCACCTGCAATGCTGGGAAATCGCACTTGCGGTCACACCAGAGCAGGTGCACCAGCAGCTGAGTTTGCTGGTTTTTAGCCCTGTTAGGTGTCGGGTATGCACCTGGGCCCACCCGAGCCCTAACCCAAGTATACTAACGAGTCCCAAATCATAATACGGACTCACTCGAGCCTTCGGAACACTCAAAAAAATACTAAAACTCGAAATCACACCCCCAAACCTCAAGAACCAACTAAGGAAATTTAAGTTTTCTAACTTCGCTAATAACGTGCCGAACTGACCTATACATCTCGGAACGACACCAAATTTCACAGATTACTCACAAAACATCGTACGAACTTGCTCGTGCGATCAAATTGCCAACACAACATCATACACATAAAATTAAACCTCAATGTCCATGAATTCTATCAAATTTCATAAAACATCGAATTTTCCATTTTTAAGTCCGAAACACGTTAAACGAAATCCGATTTCAACCAAACTTTACAGAAAGTGCTTAAACCATATATAAGACCTGTACCGGGCGCCGTAACCAAAATACGGGCCCGATACCATTACTTTCAAATCAGATTTTATTTTCAATTTCCTTAAATATTTTTAGAAAATAATTTTACTCAAAAATTCATTTCTCGGGCTTGGGACATCGAAATTCAATTCCGGGCATATGGCCAAGTCCCATATTTTCCTACGGACCCTGGGACCGTCAAATCACGAGTCCGGGTCCGTTTACCAAAAATGTTGACCAAAATCAAATTTATTCATTTTAATATCAAATCTTAGCATATTTCACAGAATTTCATATTTAAGCTGTCCAGCTACGTGCCCGGACTGTGCACATAAATCGAGGCAATCACAAATGAGGTTTTCAAGACCTTGGAAGTACGGGATGGGTAATAACATAGGTGATGAACCTTTGGGTCGTCACAGGCACGTCCCCAGAATTTAGAACGAGTTTGCCGATGCATTGGCCACTCTATCATCCATGATATAGCACCTATATACGAACTTCACTGATCTTATTCTAGTAAAGATCCATAGGCAACTAGCATATTTTGCCCACGTTGAAGAAGAATCAGACGGAAGACAATGGTTCCACGACATCAAGGAATGCTTGTCAAAGGGAGAGTACCCGGAGCTTGCAAATCACACTCAGAAACCCACGCTCCGGAGATTGTCCAACAATTCTATCTCAGAAGAGGAAACCTATACAGGAGACTCCCGACTTGGGATTATTGAGATGTGTCGATGCAAAGGAAGCTTTTGAACTACTTGAAGAGATACATGTTGGGACCTGGGACCCACACATAAATGGTTTTGTCTTAGCAAAGAAAATACTCAGAGCCGGTTACTTCTGGATGACCATAGAAAAGGACTGCATCCATTATGTCCGAAAATGCTATCAATGTCAGGTACATGCAGATTTGTAAAGGTACCCCCAAACAAGCTCAATGCGACAAGCTCGCCTAAGTTGTTCGCTGCCTGGGGAATGGACGTCATTGGACCGATAGAGCCTACCGCCTCAAATGGACACAGGTTCATCCTAGTAAATATTGATTACTTCACCAAATTGGTCGAAGTGGCATCATACAAAGAAGTGACTAAGAAAGTTGTGGAAGACTTTGTCCGTGACCGTATCATTTGTCAGTTTGGGGTTTCGGAGTCAATCATCGCCGACAACGGCTCTAATCTCAACAGTGATCTGATGAAATCCATGTGCGATACTTTCAAAATCAAGCACAAGATTCCACATCCTATAGACCACAGATGAATGGAGCTGTGGGAGCCGCCAACAAGAACATCAAAAAGATATTGAGAAAGATGATAGAAAAGCACAAATAGTGGCATGAAAAATTATCATTCGCCTTACTGGGTTACCACACCAGAGTCCGCACATCAACTGGGGAAACTCCTTATTTACTATTTTATGGTACGGAATTTGTTATCCCTGCCGAAGTGGAAATCCCTTCCTTAAGAATCATACAAGAAGCTGAGCTCAGCGATGCAGAATGGATAAAAGACCGCTACGAGCAGTTGGCCCACATAGACGGAAAAAGGATGAATGCAATATGTCATGGTCAACTTTATCAGAATAGAATGTCCAGAGCCTTCAACAAGAGGTCAATCCAAGACAGTTCACACCGGGGTAGCTGGTGTTAAAGAAGATTTTTCCACATCAAGACGAAGCCAAAGGGAAATTTTCTCCCAACTGGCAAGGTCCGTATATGGTTCACCGAGTATTGACAGGAGGAGCTCTCATACTTGCAGAAATGGACGGAGAAGTTTGGCCAAAGCCAATTAATTCAGATGAAGTCAAACGATATTATGTGTAACTTTTATGCTTTTCTTCAATGATATAAATTGAACTACGCCTGACCTGATTCTCGTTTAAGAGGGGATATGTAGGCAGCCCTAAGGGTTTGGTCATAATTCAATAAAAATCTCATTTCCCCCACAATTGGAAACTGGGCAGAATTTTGAGGAGGACCTCAGAATTCCGAAGCAAGTTCAACCGATCGCAGCATGTACAACGGTCAGAATGGTCAACCATCTAACTGGGGCAGAATTTTGAGGAGGACCCTCAAAATTTCGTAGCATGAGTGGTTGCAATTTCATGAACCATGTCACGGTCATCGGTTCATCTAAATTTCTCAAAATATATTTTTTACTATGTCTTTATAAAATCATGCACGTTTTCAATATACAGCTCTATTTGGCAAACGCTACCCCGATGACGCAAACAGAATCATCATACCAAGCAGAGCGAAGCAAGTAAAGCCAGCGGAGACACGAATCAACCTCCACCATCTACAAAAACTCACGATTTTCTTTGGATGCAGGGACAAAGGATAGACATGCCGCAAATTCACAATCCTCACAACAATCGCGTTATCAAATTTGCTACCAGCTAAGAAATTATGCTACTATCGACTATTCATTTTAATTTCGGCATAAGGCTAAACGTTGCCTTCCCTTGAATAAGGCCAAGCTCTGCCTTCATCCTGCATGAGGTTAAGCTCTACCTCTCCCATCTGCATAAGTCTAATATCTGCCTTCCCTTTGCATAAGGCTAATCTTTGCCTTCATTTGCATAGGGACTAAGCCCTGTCCCTCATCTTGCATGAGACTAAGCTCTATCTCCACCTTGCATGAGGTTAAGCTCTACCTCTGCATTCGTACAAGGCTAATCTCTGCCTTCATTTACATGAGACTAAGCTCTATCTCCATACCTGCATGAGGCTAAGCTCTGCCTCCCATTTACATTTCTTTCATCGAGACTAAGCGTTGTCTCTCCAACATTATCTACTTTGCTCTTCTTTCGGGCTAAGCTCTGCCCTCAACTTTTAAAGACTAAGCTTTGTCTTATTGACATCATGTTATTGCATCATGGGATCAAATATCTCCAACCTGTCCAAAGGCGTCATAGTTCGGAGGCACTATCTTCATGGCCCGAGAACGCCATGTCATGGCCTAAGGATCTCTCTCAATTTTGCATATCATTATTCAAAGGCGTCACCATCCGGAGGCACCATCTTAATGGCCCGAGAACATCATTTCATGGCCTGTGAATCCTTCATCAAACAATACATGGCCCAGGACATCATGGTTTGAGGACGTCATCCCTAACCGTCCGAAGACAACATTCATAGTCCAACGGGAGCTTGCATCATGTTTAAATTTATGCATAATATACACCCGTATTTCTTGTATTTGCAGGTAACCCAGCAAGCAACTTCTATCCCAGCAGGAGCAATCCCGCTCCAGTTTCCTCCACCATATCAAACCTGACCCCTCTCGTGAACCATTCATTCACCCATCCTTAAATGTTGCGCCCGTTCTTGCAATGACTTCACCGGTATATTTCGCTGATGAATCTGGAACTACATACAGCCTGATTCTTGTAAAACCAGGGATATGTAGGCAACTCAGAAACCAGAGCGCGGCCTAAAGCTCTCAACCATCTCGTTCGGTCAAAATTGGCCATCATATCTTTATCCGACAATTCTTTCATCCTTTTCAGGTAAAGAGGGGCAGTTTTTGACACCAAATTTTTCCCAAAATATTTTTTAAATTGCATATGTACCTTGAAAATCATGCATCCATATCAATTGATATTTTTTCACAATTTTTCTACAATTTTATAAACTTGTCCAGTATTTTATTTCCAATAAATAATATAAAATTGCATTACAAACGATTTCAAAAGCATTTCTTGGTTTCATTAATTATTTTTAGTCCTATTAAGACCAAATTATTTCATAATTAGCCAAATTGGCACCCTTTGGCTATAATTGAAATAACTTTGCAATTATAGCTCAATCATACGATTTTATACTATTTTTATCCAGAAATTAATCATTTTATATTTTTAAAATACTAAGTAATCATTTTAATTATTTTCTACACATGAAATTCATTTTTTATAATTAACAGCTATTTTTATAAATTGTTTTAATTAATTTAAGATGGGTATTTAACAAAGAGCCACTTTTATTTTGATTCTAGCCTAATTAAACTAGCACATACCTTATTAAATCAACCCTAATAGACCCCCAAGCCCAAATTCCCCTGAGCCCAATCTGATATACCCAACCCAATACCCCATTTCAATCTTGACTGTTGATCACTTAGATCAACGGTCCAGATATTCCCTTTCTTTAATTAATCTGAACGACCCCCTCCCAAACCCTCACTTATCTCATTTCTCGCATCTGCTCTACGTCGTCATCCCCTTCCCCTTCTCTCTCAAATTCTCTCTATCCAAACCCTAATCCCCTCGCCATTTTCTGTTTCGCCAATAACAATGGCGGTTCTCTACCCCCCTAACCTCTATGGCTCCTCTCCATGGCCTGATTCTCGCATCCCTGAGTTCCTCAAGCAAACAGTTGATT